>JABUQX010035312.1:17500-23732 GCA_015478945.1 Trachelipus rathkii
ATTTGATTATTATTATTATTATTATTTTTATTATTATTATTATTATTATTCATTATATATTAATTATTATGAGGAGTGGTAGTGTAAGTTAGGTTTATGTATCGGGTTAAAATTTGAAGGGGTGTTTTAATTGCGTGAGAATAACCTGTACTAGTATACGAAGTACGTCCCCCCCCAGGGTTCCCCGAAGGGGGACCCACCCCCATTAAAAAATCAAGTGCTCGGTAATTCGGTTGAAGGCTCTCTCGCGCTCGCAGATGACAGAGTTGAGTTTCTAGACACTTAGAGTAGATATTCGATTCTGAGGAGTTGGCTCCGGCACCGGTGATGGCCGGTGCGGAAGCCGTGTTAATAAACAGTCTGTATAACCAATCGTTGGTGTCCTCATCACTTGGTTTATCGAGTCGTAAGAGTTCGTAATTGAGGTTATAATGTCCATGAGGGTGTCTGGATCCCACAGATGGGGATTCACCCCAAACCTGAAATAATTGAGTAGAACACAGCACTCGACAACTCGGTATACACATATCATTATAAGGTACCATATCATAATAAGGGTTTAATTAGACCGCCTTACAACAACTCCCATGGGGGGATGCTAGCCCACAAAACTTGAATTTACTGTCGTAAAGGGAAAAAAACTCGGTATATCTCAAAATGTTCCTTTTTCTTCCAGCTGGGTCAGTGTTAGAGTTAAGGTGAGGAAATCCAAGGGGGATGCTAGGCCACGTGCAAAAACATTGAATATTGGACGTAGAAAACTGAAACTTCGGTATACACCTATGCATACTAAGGTGAATCCATTTGCTGAAACCAAGTGTTTAATTTGCAGTGAGCACCCACGGGGGGATGCTAGCCCCACAAAAACTGAAATATTGGCGTAAGAACAACGAAACTTGGTATACATCTTTCTTAGATGTATCCTCGATACAGAAAAGAAAAAAAAAAAAAAAATAAAAATTAAAAAAAAAATTAAAAAATTTAAAAAAAAATTTTTTTTAAAAATTAAAAAAAAAAAATTTTTTTTTTTTAAAAAATTAAAAAAAAATTTTAAAAAATTTAAAAATTTTTTTTAAAAAAAATTAAAAAAATTTAAAAAATTTTAAATTTTTTTTTTAAAAGTTAAAAAAAATGGAAAAAAATTAGCTTTTTATTTAGCTCTAAGTTTACAAACTAAAAGTTGTAGTTTTTTATATAAATCAAACACCCTCAAAACTCTGGGAGCCTCTTGGAGGCCTCTTGAGCCTCCGGCATCAACCTGCCCTCCCCACCACCCTCCCACCCATCTATGATCTATTGACCCCTGTCTCCTCAGCCTCCCCTCCCCATCTCTATGATCTGTTGATTGTTCATGTTCAATACTTTGTATAACATAACACAAAACTTTCTCATTTATCTTTGTTTTATAATGCTTTAAACAGTTTTGTTTTTACTAACATTTACGCTTTTCATATTTTATCACTTAAGAAATTTGGTTTTTTAACATACCCTAACCTGTAAATCGTAATCAACACCCACCCTCCCCCATACTACCCAAATCCTGGATATTTTTATACAATTAACATAGTAATATTTAACAAAATTTTATCAATAACCTTTGTCTAATTATCATACTGATGAATGAATATATGCTAACATTAACAAAGATCCATACTTAACAACAGTAAAGTAACTAACATTGAGTGCAGAACGGAACCTACTTACACTTTTTTCTAACATGTCACTGATCATATTTTTTACATTAACATAGCAATAATATCTAACAAAATTTTATCATAAACCCTTGTCTAAATATCATACTGATCAATGAATTTATCTAACGTAACAAGCTCTTTTCCATCAAAATAAGCAAGCATCAGCATCATCGCTGAACTACGATATCACGTAATTCACAACCATAACGATAACATCTTAAACGGAATAAACAGTTAACATTAACAAACTTCCATACTTAAAAGCAGTAAAGTAACTAACATTGAGCGCAAAACGTTACACTTTTTCTAACATGTCACTGATGTTTTTACATTAACATAGTAACATTACAAAATTTATCACAACCTTGATGGTAAGTATCCTACTGATACAGTGATATATGCTACGCTCAACAAAGTTTTCATATTACATAAAGCAAACACATATGATTATATTGACTACGAACATAATGTACATCCAATCCTACATCTTATACACGATAAACAGTCAACATTAACAAAGTTCAATACACTTAACACTGTAACGTAACTAACATTTGCATACAATACCTAACTTATTCACACTTTTTCAAAACATATATTCTTAACATATCATTACTATTTTCGTATTAACACTGTAATTTTATCAATCACCGCGTACTCTTTATATACTAACCACCGAATATATGCCAACGTAAGCAAAGTTTTATGCTTAAACAAAGCTAACATATATAGCCTAAAACCAAGAAATATAACACACATACGAAAAACCTAACATACCTTAAACACGAAATAAAAGCTCACACATTAGCAAAAGTATCATTTACTTAACAACAAGTGAAGTAACTAGCAAACCATATAGAAACGTTGCCTTATCACATCTTTTATTTCTTTTTGTTTAAAAACTTTTAAATTATTTTTTATACTTTATATTCTTTAAAACTTTTTTGTTTTAAAAAAACTTTTTTGCATTTGTAAATTTATTTCCTTTTAAACTTTTTAGTTTTGTTGTTTGTTTTTTTTAAACTTATTAATTTTTATACTTTATTCTTAAAACTTTTGTTTTTACTAAAATTTTATTCTTTTTTATGTTATAACGTAAAAAAAAAAAAATTGTGTTTTTACAATACTCTACAACAGTAAATCAGTAATTCAGTAAATCAAACCATCCCTACCCGTCCCAACCCTGATCTATTGGGGTTTGATCTTATTGATGCTGTTACTTCCAAGTCATATTTCGAGTATCATTTTTTGGATAAACATAGAATAAAAATAAATGTTCTTTTTTATACTAACCCTCGAAAAATATATGCTTACGTAACAAAGTTTCCACATCAATAGAGCTAACATAACATAAGCTGATGCAAGAATATAATGTATAACATCAACCCTAACATACCTTAAACGAATTAACAGTCAACATTAACAAAGTACCATACTTACAACAAGAAAATAACCAACGTTGCAATACAAACGTCCCTATTCACCCTTTTTCCAAAAACATATCCTAACATATCACTGTTTATTTTACATTAACATAGTAACCATTTAACAAAAAAATTTATCATAACCTAACCTAATTAATCATACTGACTCAATGAAATATCGCTTTAAACGTAACAAAAGTTTTCGCATAATAAAGCTAACATATCATAACCTGAACTAAGAATATAATGTATACGAGCAAACCTAACAATAACTTATGTACGATAACAGTCACATTAAACAAAGTACCATACTTAACAACAGGAAAATAGTAACTATCGCCGCATACAGAACGATATCAGTTCACCTTTTTTAAAATACTTTCTAACGTATCACTGTTCTCATCTTTATCACTAACATACGTAACATTAAAAAATTTATCATTACTAACAATAAATTATCATACTGACCAACGAAAATACGCATAATGCACAAAGTTTCAACATCAATAAAGCTAACAATAATAATCTG
This sequence comes from Trachelipus rathkii, assembly GCA_015478945.1. Classification (NCBI taxonomy): domain Eukaryota; kingdom Metazoa; phylum Arthropoda; class Malacostraca; order Isopoda; family Trachelipodidae; genus Trachelipus; species Trachelipus rathkii. The sequence goes on from JABUQX010035312.1 coordinate 21,148, forward strand.
TCGCAAGAATATTTCAAAGGGGTGCACACAGCAACAACCTAACGACATCTTAAAACACGAATAAAACAGTTAACACTTAACAAGTTTCATACTTAACAACAGTAAAGTAAAACTAACATTCGCATACAGAACGTACCCTATTCATAATTTTTCACACATATCTCTGACATATCCCTGTTATTTATTAACCATAGTACATTTAATCAATAATTTACCCATAACTAACCTAATTATACCTAAAGGGTGCCTACAGAATGTATCACTGCTGACGTAACAAATTTTCACATTAATAAAGCAAACATATCGCCTGAACTAAGATTATAACGCAGAATGACAAAACCTAACATACCTCCCGCTGAATAAAAACTGCCTTAACAATAACAAAGTTCCATACTTAACAGCAGTAAAGTAACTACATTGATAACAGAATGAACAGCGTATGAAGCTGATAGTTAAATATTCATTTACGCATATCAGTATAACGAGCTGTATTTGTTTATTTAATTATTTAATTTCAATTTCCTTCTAATACTTTTGTTTTTAAATAAAACTTTTATTTATTTTTATTTCCTTAAAACGTTTTGTTTTTTAAAAAAAAACTTTTATTTATTTTTAATTTCATTTCATTAAAACTTTTTTTGTTTTTTAAAAAACTTTTAATTTTTAATTTTATTTCTTTAAAACTTTTTGTTTTTACTAAAAATTTTATTCTTTTTATGTTTATAACATAAAAAAAAATTTACATTTTACATACACCAAAGCTGTAAAACAGTAAATCAGTAAATCAAACCCCCACCCTATCAACCCCACCCTCGCAATGATCTATTGATCTATTGATTCAAATCACTTACATCGAAGTAGCATTTTTGATATAAACACCAACATAAAACTAGTTTCTTTATACACTGACCCAACGTATATATACCTACGTAACAAAATTTTTCACATTAAAAAAAGCTAACCTAGCATCAACTGATGTAAGAATATAATTGTACAACAGCAAAACCTAACATACCTTATGCATGAATAAACTGTCAACATTAACAAAGTTCGCACACTTACACAGTAAAATAACTAACTTAGCATACATAAACGTAACCTATTATCATTTATCACCATATCGCCAACATGGTAATGATAATTTTACATTATTTCACAATTTAAATAAAGCTACATGCATCAACCTGAGCTAGAATATGGATGTAACGGCAAAACCTAACACATATGTACGAATAACTGTTAACATTAACAAAGTTTCCATACTTAACCACTAAGGTTATCAGATACAATTCGAGAATTTGTTCAAACTCTCCCACTTTTTCGAAACATTACGCCATACTATGATTCTGGTCTGGTCGTTTTCGAAACATTATGCAATACCATTGATTCTTGTTTTGTTAACAAAGTTTCCACACTTACAACAGTAAAGTAACTAACAATACATACAGAACAATCGTAACCTATTCCTACTTTCTCAAGCATATCTCTAGCATAACAATGTTAATTTTTACATAACTGTAATATTTAACAAAAATTATCATAACATTGGTAATTATCTTACTGATCAACGAATATACGCTAAACGTAATAAAAGCTTTTCAGCAATCAATAAAGGCTACCATAGCATAAACCCGAACTAAGAAATAATTGTACAAACAACAAAAACCTACACAACTTGCATATGAATAAACTGTCAACATTACAAAGTACCGCACTTAACATCAGTAAATAACTAACCATTGTCCGCAAAACGTAAACTAGTCATATTTTTTTTTTTTCCAAAACATTTTCTCTAAACATTTTACGCTTTTTTGCATTGAAACGTAATATTTAACAAAATTTACACATCCTTGTCTAATTATCATACAGACCAGCGAATATATGCTAACGTAACACTGTTTTTAAAAATTAAAAAACATAGTAATATTTAACAAAAAAAAAATTGGGCTATAAGAAAGACCTCGTAAAGGATATTCCCACCAACTGAGCGTAGAGATGCCGAGCGCAATGTATGTACCAGAAAGCGAAAAAATGTCTTTACTGATGGAAACGTATGCGTAAGCAGTCCTTAAAGGTAATGAGATTCTTTCTTTTCAATCAGTTCGATAATTTATTCAAACTCCGCCCACTTTTTTTCGAAACTTTATGCAATACGACTATGATTCCTTGTCTGGTTGTTTTCGAAAACACTTTACACCAATACAAATGATTCTTGTTTGGTTAACAAGTTCAACACTTTCAGCAGTAAAGTACCTAACATAGCATACATACAAATTCGTAACCTATTCGCACTTTGTCAAGCATATCCTTCTAACATAACATGTTAATTTATATTAACCATGGTAATAATTTAACAAAAGATTTTATCACAACAATGGTTTTTACTATTAGCTAGCTTTTGTGGATGACTACTGTCTCGAGCTATTCACGAGAATATCCTAACGTACAAAGTTTTCCATATCAAATAAAGCTAACATAGCATAACATTGAACTAAGAAATATGTAGCAGAGACAAACCCTAGCACAGCTTATCATGAATAAGCTGTTAACATTAAAACAAAAGTCCAGCACTTAAACATAAATAA
>JABUQX010035313.1:0-10000 GCA_015478945.1 Trachelipus rathkii
TAAGAGAGATATTGACACAGCAAAAACTTAACTAGCTCACGTTTTCTAACACATCAATCGTCCGTTTAAGCACAGTAATATCTTTAACAAATAAAACTCATCATTTTTTTTCTCCTAACAAATCAGTGTTACTTTTTTTCACATTGTCCCCAAGTAATATTTACACATAGACGTACCGCTAACTTATTCGAATAAAGCAGTTTTTTCATTAATCCCAGTAAAGTCAAACACCCATCCCTGCTAGTCCCCTAGCCCGTCTCATCCCCTGTGAATCTATTGAACAGTTGATCAAGGTCATATTTGCAAGATCATTTTGGACAAAGCATATCATAAAAAAATAAGGTTCTTTTGATAGTACTCAACCAAGAATATCTGCTTTAACAACAAAGTTTTAGCATCATAAAGTAACAATCAATAACCGTGACTCAACAAGAAAATAATGTACATAATGCAACACTAACATAACCTTGCACGTATGAATATATCCAGTAACATCCCTGAAAAATTCCCTACTGAGCAAGGTAAGTAGCTATAACAGGTCACACAGTACTCGATATGTTCCGAGACTTTTGAGCATATTAGCGACACAGGTAAAGCCGTATTATCTAACTAAATCCCTTAACAAAGTGACAATCTATCAAAAAATGCCACCAGTCTTGAACATGAATTTTGAACACTATTCATCAAAGTGTGCACTGCGTGTCGAGTCGATAGACATCCATTTGCCTATGAATATATAACGTAGACATTAGCAAAAGTCTAGGGCAAACCTGACATTATTCCAACAAAAACTTTAACCTAGGCTCACGTTTTCTAACACACATCATGGTCAGTTAACACAGTAATATCTTAGCAAAAACTCATCGATTTCTGCTATACAAATTAGTGTTATTTCCAAACCATTGTCATAGGTAATATTTAACATAACGTACTTAACTTAACAATAAACAGTTTTCATTAACCAGCGAGTAATCTAAAGCAACACATACCTTCCTCTTGATGAGGAGAAGTATCGCCAGGGGTTCCGCACTCGTGGGCGGCGTTCTTGAACAGGGGTGGCTGGAATTTACTAGTGGGTGGTGGGGGGCTGTGGCGTAGGGGGAATCACTCCGACAGTGGTGTAAGCGGGCTTTACCCCTCCGAGGGAGGGTAAGGCTCAGCCCGAAGGGCTGAGGCGCAAAAGCCCGCTAGAGATGAAGGTATGCTATACGAATTGTTCGATCGAGTAGTGAATAATCTATCAGAGGGGAGGCAGTGTGAGAGGTGAATAATAGAATGACGTTGTGCTCGTCGTTGTGTGAACAATATTAAAACCTTTGATGTACGCAACTATTGGAAACCCATCGATTGTGTGATCTTCATGCGTACGTGTATAGGCTTCACAGTTCGAACATCTGAAACTATTGACATCGAAGCTTGAATATAAAAAATACGGGAAATTAATCATCTAATCTTAACGATGTTGACATCACTTGAGACATCAATACATATAGCACATCGTGTAATCTATGATATTTACACCGAAACAATGTGTTTCCCGTATAGATACCAGTGTACAGCGGTGGCATTAATAATCGTATCAGTGTGTGCCCTGGCGTAGTTTACTCTCTCGTTGTGTGAGAGAATGAGTTCTGCTGGAATCAAAATATTGCTGAAAAAATGGTTTAGGTGTTGCTGAGGCATTTTATCTTACATCCTTTAAACGATGCTTGAAGTCTTTCAGAAGAGATATATACGGAACGTACCAATTTGGATGATCCTATGTTCTATGATTAGATGAATTTAATATATTTAATAATAATACTTATGATTTTTATGTTTTTATGATAGTGACTGCTCTTTTCATGATAATTATATGTTATACAGAATATGAAAAACTTGTTTTTACTGTCCCTCTATGTTCGAATTAATTTGCTACATTGATGATGATGTGCTGTTTATTGGTCGTCGATTGTGTGTGTTAGAGTCTGTTATGTTCATTAGTTTAGCTTTACTATGAAGGTAAACTTTACTTTGTTTTTGGTCTATCGGTTAGGTATTTATGCTGGTTAGCGTAAGGGTTATGCTAGAATTTTTTTAAATAGTGAAACTAGTGTATTGTAAAATTAAACAATGTGTCATGGTTGGGAGGTTGATGATTGATAAAGTAGATGAAATGATTATGTTTGTTGTGAGTTTGTTGGCTTACTTTTACGTTGATAAGTGGTACTCGTTGTTAATGTTAGCCAGTTTTCTGGCTTAAGATGTGTCAGGTTTGTTCTTGTATATTATATGTGCAGTGTACAGTCATGTTTACTTATTAAGCAGGAAAGCTTTCGTTAGTGTAGCAAACTTCTGCCGGTCTATATGATAATTACACAATGTTATATGTAAATTTTTAGTAAAATGTATTACCTTTGTGTAGGTACAGTTAATTGTAACAATAACAGCTGATATTGTAGAAAATTGTAAGTAGGTTTTACGTCTTGTGTATGCTATACTAGTTACCTTTACTGGTGTTAATGTGGAACTTTGTTAAAGTACTCAGTTTATTGCTTAAGATGTGCTAAGTTTGTCTTTGGGGGGATTATATTCATAGTTCAGATGATCATATGTTAGCCTTATTAATGTGGAAACTTTGTTACGTCAACAAATATTGATTGATGTTGTATATAAGAATACTTATTTATGTTATGCTTATCAAAAACTGATACTCAAAATGTGACCTTAATCATAGATCAATAGATGCTACAGATTCACGTCTAGTCAGGAGGGTGGTTGATGGTGGTTTGATTTAGTGATTACTGCTTTAGGTATGTAAAAGCGTAAATTTGTAAGTTATAAACATAAAAGAATAATACTTTTTTTATTCTTGATGGTTCTGAAACAATTTGTAGTTTCGAAATCGTACAGACCCAAAAATATATAATGCATCAATATTGTCATTTACACTATGATTTAATAACTCGGCACCGCACCGGAGCAGCAGCCGGTGCAGCTGTCAACTCCTACTTCTCTGAGTCAGACTCCTTCCACCTTCCTCATTCTTCTTCCTCCCTCATTCCTCCTTCTTCCTTTCTTCTTCCTTCATTTCGACCTCTGTTTTGCACTCTGTGCTCTTTTTTTCATTCGGGACCCCCTAATGGGGGTCCTAGACACCCTACACCGACTTATAACCATCATATTCGAGTTTTACGACCTCAATAACCCTTATAAAGCCCCAACATGTTTTACGAACTGTTTATTAACTCGGCAACGCATTGGCCCCAGCGAGCCGTGCCGAGCCACTCATCAGATCTACAATACCAAGTATAGTTCTAGAAATTCAATCCTGGAATCTCTCCACCAAATTTCAGCATTACGAACAGCACTTCGATTTTTAAAGGTGCTGGCGCGTCCCCCTTCGTGGCACCACATCGGGACGTAACATCGTCTTACGACGAGGTTACCTCCCATCTAACACCCCCTCCAAATTTTAACCAGATTACGATAACCGTAACCCATGTAGATATATATCGGATTCTGAACCGGTGCGAAGAAGCAATCCACTGGCGGAATCCGAAGTGCGGAGTGCGTAAAAACAGAAACGATCCTTCACAGGGAGTCGTTGTTGTGTCTGACTCAGATGTCGATTCCTTCGAAAGTCGAATCGTGTCGACGTAATAATATATATAATGTGTTATGCTATATGCGCACCGCGCGAAACATTATTATCGTACCGGACCCTGCGTCGGTGCGGTGATGCGGAGGACGCTCGAACCGGAGGCGAAGTCAGAGTCGATAATCGCGGCCGAACCGAAGGCAGAGCCGGTGGCTGCTGCTGCGACTTGTAAGAAGACTAGGGTAAGCGCAGCAGACAGTACACAAAAAGTCTCTAAAGGAGACTGAATCGAATTCGAACGCAATGCAAGACGCTGACGATGGAGACGCAGAAGGTGACGAAGTACGCAGAAGGGGTTTTAAACCCAACTCAGAAGTGTTTCCTGCGGAAACACTTCTTCGACTAATAATAATAATATATAATAATAATGCAATTGGGATGTGTAATCGTCAGGCACGGAGCGCGCCGCCTCTATTCTCGACGCATCGGAACACCTGTGGTCGATGATTTACCCGTTAGGCTAACTCAACTTCGGTTGGAAAGCCAAAGGTATAAACGAGGGCGTAGCGGCTAAGCTCTCGGGGGTGACCCCCTCTATATACATCCTATCAGACTTGAGATTTACACGATTCGTCTACCCAGTATATAGATTATACTTGCAAGGTTTAAAGCAAAATTCTTTATTCCTTCATATCAAAAGGGTGATGGTGCCAACTGGCGCGCATCTACTATAACTATCTATCGGTTATAGTATATAATATTGTATACTATATACTAATTATATATATATGATATATAATATATATATATATATATAATTATAATATAATAATATATATTAGTAATATATATATATATAAACGACGAGAATTACGTCATAAGAAGTAAAGATACCAAACTTGATAGGATACAATCTCTGTAAGATACCCAAATGGGAATGTCCGATTTCTTTCTGGACGTACTGCGTCACTCAACTTGTTCTGTTAATTTTATTATTATTATTATTATTATTATTATTATTATTATTATTATTATTATTATTATTATTATTATTATTATTATTATTATTATTATTATTATTATTAGTATTTTATGTACATTTATTATTAAAATTATTATTATTGATGATTTTATTATCTATTATTTTTTTAATATTATTATTAATTATTATTAATTATTTATTATATTATTATTTATTATTATTATTAATGATTATTATTTATTATTATTAATTATTATTAATTATATTATTATTATTATTATTATTATTATTATTATTATTATATTATTGCAAAAATAAATTAGCCTATTAAAAGTATCTAATTAATTTTATCTTTAATTATTTTTAAAATTATTATTTTCATTCTCATATAATTTAAAATTATTTTTCTCTTCTTTTATTCTCCATAATTAAAAGTGTTTGTTATGGACTCACACATTGATTTTTTTAAATGAGCTAAAAGTCTTTTAAATCGACATAATAAATATACAAGATTAATGAACCAAGACATTAATATATATATATATATATATATATTAATATATATATAATGGATAAATATATATATACTATATATATATATATTATATTATATATATATATATATATAATACTATAGTATTATATATTCTAATCCGACTGGCCAATATGAATAGGATTCTACTATAATCCAAATTATCTAGGTTCGAACACCAATGAGGGAGGTAGTCTGCTTACCAATAAGCAAATAAGTACCCGGGAAAAAGTCCCTAGGAATGTTGAGACGGCAGTTTAACGTGAAGTGCAGGCTGGAGTCCTTCTAGTCTTCTACCTATGCCTCAGCCCAAAAAAAAAAAATAAAAAAAAATAAAATAAATAAAAAAAAAAAAAAAAAAAAAAAAACCTTTCGTTTATATATTTGACATTTTATATTACCCAACGGAGATATGGTATCACCTTTATCCGTATATATATATATATATATATATATATATAATATATATACGATATATTATATATATATATATATATATATATAATATATATATATATATATATAAAATAATATATTATATATATATAATATATATATATATAATAATTTATATATATCATATATATATCTATATATATACTACTATATTATATATATATATATAATATATATATATACTATATATATATATATATATATATATATATTTATATATATAATTATATTATATATATATAGGGGAAGTGGAACAACTTGAACAACCTGTCGACGCATATATTAATAAAATGTGAATGTGTGGGTGTGTGTGTGTGTGTGTGTGGTTGTGTGTGGTGGGTTTGTTTTATGTCAATAACTGATAAATATTTTATTTTTAAAAAAATGTATTCCGGTTTTCTATCATTTTATTTATCTGTAAATCTATCTAGTATTTTCTATTCTTTTGCTCCTCCTATCATTTTATTTTTGCTTATTTATTTAAATTTATCCTCTTTTGTTCCTCAATTGTTTCCTGAATCGCCTTTACAAATATTATTAAATATAATTTTTCTCGATTTTATTCGCCTCTCAAATTTTACTCTCACGGAAAGAGAGAGTTAAATGTGCACACAAGCAGAAAAAAATCTGTGTGGTAGAGAGAGAGAGAGAGAGAGAGAGAGAGAGAGAGAGAGAGAGAAGAGAGAGAGAGAGAGAGAGAGAGAGAGAGATCGTGATTCCCAAAACGAAAAGGTTGATCAGGAGCGGGCGGCAGCCTGAGTAGTGATGATGTTATGATACCCGCCGGTTGAGTCGTGATCCATTGGCTCGATCGAAACTCGTTCGAATACTTACAAGAAACTCTGTCTTCGGCTTCTCATATCTGTTAAAATATTTACTTTATTTAAGCATCTAAGATATTCAAACCTTTTATGAACTAATATGGTTGCCGCTTTCTATTGTCGATAATTTTATTTTCAAAATTTCTTCCATCTTTGACCAAAGTTGACCAAACTTTTTAAATAAAAATTGACTGTTCCTTGGAAGCGATTTTATTCTTTCCCACGCCATGTTAAACGTAATCAAATTCTTGGCTACGCGGTCCTTCCGAAATCCAAACACTATTCTTGATCTTCTATCGGGTAATTATCGCTGAAACCACTTCTCCATACCCTCCCTATACCCCCCCAACATTTTAAAATAACACTCCTATAAAGTATGCCCAGCCTTACTTCATTCCCCTAATTTTATACTACCCCATTTGTGTACCCACTGTGAGTAATAGTGCCTCTGACCAGCCTTGCAAGTATGACCTCAGCAAATTCCGACGTCTACAAAATTTTCCTCGTCTTCCATTTAACCACAAATGAGATCAAATTAAAATACAAATTGATTTTAAAAAAAATAATTAATTTCTTCATTATTGAATAATCTCTCCAAAAGGTATTAATTCTATATAATAATAATTGATAATAATCTAAAGCGTAAGTAGAGCGGTTTTTAATTAAGATATTTATTATTTAGCTCATATATTATTATTTATTTTTACTATATATATATATATATATATATATATATAATATATATATATATATATATATATATATATATATATATATATATATAATATATATATATATATATATATATATATATATATATATATATAATGTGTGTGTAAGGTGTGTGTGCGTGTATGACATGCAGATTGAATATCTATATAGATAATGATATGATGCATGAACTTCTATAGATAGTAAAGTTGTATAACCTATGAATTCAATTTCCCACTTCCGCATGAACCGGATATGGATTCTGATGCTGTTGAACGTTAGAGACATTTTTTCCATCTCCATTCCATCGCCACAAATAAATTATAATTAAAATAAATGCATTAGTTATAACTTATAAGTAATCCAGTATTTAACCCACCCACCGACTTTGCTCCTGAAATTGCTGCTGAAAACCTACCAATTTTATGGAAAAATATCTCTTGTCATGACGCTTTCTACTCCACTGATTTTTTTAGTTATTCAGTTGAGCTATTTAGCAATAAGGAAACTTGAATGTGTGTGTGCATGTGTGTGTATTTTTCATGCCTATTAATTACATCAAAGGCTTTGCTTAACCTGTTCAAGTGAACAAGGCTTTAGAAGAATACTTTTCTGCTTGACTCGACAGGAACCGCCTTTAAGTCATGAGAAAGGATAATTACAAATATACACGCACGCAAACATATACATATCTCCCCCGCAGTTGTTTACCTTGTCGTTGGGGGGGCTCTCTGGGACACTGTTGGGCAGGGTATACTGCCTGCCTCAGTGTCCTATGAAGCGAAGAAACAACCTAACTACCCCAAACCAGACCCTCCATTAGGTGGGCTGTCAGGTGGGTGAAATGCTTGCCACAGTTCACTGGATCCATCATCAATATCAATAAATTTCGGTACACCTCGAATTTTCGAGAGAAATGATATAATGGTCTGGAGAAGAAACCAGCAACTCCGGTTCATTGTGCACTGGGGTGGTGTGGTGGCATTTCCGTTTTCCAGAGGCGGATGCTTCTCACGCCTTCCTATGGTTTTTTCGGATGTGCCTCTTCCCGCATCCTGCCTCTCGTCGAAATCCTTCTCTTCGTCTCAGTGACTTAGTCCCCTCGAGCATGAATAGTCGTTCCCTCGTAGTCAAACTGATTCGGCTTACGCTGTTGGCTGGTTTTTGGGACGTGGATGGCCTAGTGTTTAGAGCATCCGGTTATTGTTAACGTTGCGACGCGGTGTCCAATGTTCGAGTCCCGCTGATGGAGAGTGGAATCTCCTGTGGCTCATTCATTTGAGTACTCAAGCAATATGGGATGAGAAAACCGGTGCTTTGGGAACTACCTTGAAGCGTTCTCAAGCGGGACCAGTTCCGACGGGTCGGTGTCTCGGGCGAGAAATCTGAAGGCATCTCGGGGTGAACCGGTACTCACGAACGAATGAAATTCGGTGAACGCGTGCAGTGATGGCTGAGTTGTCCCTGCTTGGGGGGAATCCAATTGTGGATCGACCTCCGCGAAGATAGGTGGTCCATTCTACGCACGTTCAGGCAAATGGTTTCAGGGGTGCTGGGGGTGAACAAAATCCCTCATCCTTAGGTCTGAGGTTTGGACCGGATGAGGGATAAATACCTCCCTTCGAGGAGTGGAAAAAAAAAAAAAAAAAAAAAAAAAAAAAAACCAAAAAAAAATATCCATAAACTACATCACCCTTGCAAACTCAGACCTCTCCCTCTCCCTCCATATACAGTATACTATATATACTATACTATATATATATACTATATATAATAGTATATAATATATATATATATCATATATATATATATAATAGTATAATAATATATATATAGTATATATTAATATAATATATATTATATATATATAGTATATGATATAATATAATATTATTATACCGTATATATGATATACGCGTATAGTATACTATATATAATATATCTATATATATATCATATATATATATATATATATATATATATATATTAGTATATATTATATATGTATATATATATATATAAATTATATATATCATATATATATATATATATATATATATATGAGCCGATAAAACTCTCTTTATATCAATAAAAAGTAATCTGATCATATAAAAATAATTTGGATGAATAATGAAAACTTAATTAGAAATTATTGTTTATATTATATAGATTTCAAAATTTATTTTATATTCTTTGAAATAGTAAATAACAGCAATTTGCTTCTTTTATTTTTTTGAATTTAGTTTTTGGGTTTCAGCATTTTTGGCTCTTAAGTGAAGCTATCACTCACTTTATTACTGACAATTAATGACAATTAATTTCTTGTTTAGTACCTCTGAATAATTTAACACATTTTTATTTTAATAACATTATAGAAGATATTATTCCTTTACAATGTTTAATTTTATTTATGTTTGATAGAATAGACGTGGGCTAAAACGCCCAAGTCTTCACAGCTCCCTGTTTCGTGGCTAACTCCTTTATACTGTACATAAAATCACAATACTTGAGCATAATATGTCAAGCTCTTAAGGATCATATCATCTGATTGGTTCGTTTGATTTTTAACACAAAAATAAAATGATTTCTATTTGTTGCAATTTAGATCCACGACTTACAGTATGTATAGGAATTTTAGTTCATATTATTTCTAACGACGTTGTTAGAAGCTGTTAAGTACAAGCATTATTTTGGGTATATAATTAATACACACATACTGTGTGGGGGTTATACTTTACAATTACTGATACTCAATTTTGATTACAGCATATATATATATATATATATATATATATATATATATATATATATATATATATATATATATATATATATATATATATATATATATATATATATATATATATATATATATATATATATATATATATATATATATATATATATATATATATATA
>JABUQX010035313.1:15000-17500 GCA_015478945.1 Trachelipus rathkii
ATATATATATATATATATAAAGTATATATATATATATATATATATATATATATATATATATATATATATATATATATATATATATATATATATATATATATATATATATATGTAGCACTCCATTATAACTTTGTAAAAATAATTTAATTTATGTTCGTACTTATGCTAAGATTTGCGCGAGCAAAATTTTAGCATAAGTCAAAGTGAAAATATATATAAACTCGTTCTTTTGAGATACTCTTCAGTCAGATAAAGTCAGTCAGATCAAATTATTAAGAATCAGAAGAAAATCTCACTCAAGATACTCTCTCTAGAAATCCTCCTGGCAAGTGAGGTAAATTTCAAGGAAAAGGCTGCGACTCGAATTTCGATCACCAATTTTCGCCGCTAAACGAAGAGTCTGAGGCAAGTTCGAAAAACGCACTGGAAAAGGCTGCGACTTGCAATTCGCCTACAAAGAGTATCTCAACAGAAGGGACTTTTATTACTTTTATACTTTCATTGCATATTTTACTTATGTTGAATAAAAACCTCATTTCAAATATGGATTTCTAATTTACCATCCTCTTATATAGGGTGCTTGCTCACAAAAGAAGCCACCAATCTTAGCAAGTACATCCCTATATAATTGGTGAACCCGGAGTTGAACACCCAGAACTTCAATCAATGCCTTCTGATTACTAAAGAAAAACACAAAAAAATGAAGAAAAAGAAAAAACTACAATAACACAAAATCCCAATCAGAACACTCGGAGAAAATGACTCAAGCAAACGAATTAAAATTTTCATTTTATTTTTGGATTATGGTCTTCATCTTTTCACAACTATCACAGTTCGAGGATTCATCGCTAGACATAGCAAACTTCCTTTTCGGCATGGATTTCTTTCATCATTCAAGTTTGGATTATGGGCAGAAACTCATTTTTGGAATTCCACTACGAACTCTGATTCCTTTTCGAATTCTAAATGGTTCTGTGACCTCTCCCTTTTATGTATGAAGAAATTTTTCAAATAAAGGACCTAAATTTCAAGCAACTTCGCCTCTACATATGTAACTTCCTTTACGGTATGGATTTCTTTCATCATTTTAAGTTTGGATTATGGGCAGAAATTCATTTTTGAATTCCACTACGAACTTTGATTCCTTTTCGAATTCTAAATGGTTCTGTGACCTCTCCCTTTTATGTATGAAGAAAATTTTTCAAATAAAGGACCTAAATTTCAAGCAACTTCGCCTCTACATATGTAACTTCCTTTACGGTATGGATTTCTTTCATCATTTTAAGTTTGGATTATGGGCAGAAACTCATTTTTGAATTCCACTACGAACTTGATTCCTTTTCGAATTCTAAATGGTTCTGTGACCTCTCCCTTTTATGTATGAAGAAATTTTTCAAATAAAGGACTTAAATTTCAAACAACTTCGTCTCTACATATGTCAAGCAATGTTTCTCTCGTAACTACAGCTTTGAAAACTACGTGCGCATTGGTCAAATCATGGATACATTAGAAACGCCTTATATACTGGACCTTTCCTTGGATTCAACGGTTCGATCGATGTGGCCTATTTAACTCTTGTGAATAACTCAATTGTTTTATATCAAGAATTATGTATAAACATTTTTGTATTTTTATGCATTTAAATGTTTGTATGTTTGTTTATATCTAACGGATATAACCAAATATGCTTGTGTTTAAATGCACCTTTATTTTCTGTATATATAACATTATTGTATTATGTATTCAAATATTTGTATATATGTTTAGATCTTCGGATGTAACCAGTTATGCTTGTATTTGAATATTTACATTTCATGTATACTATTTTTGCCTTCAAATGTTTGTATGTTTACTTATGTCTTCGGACATAATTAAATATGCTTGCATTTGAAAGTACTTTAATTTTATGTATTTTAGTTATTATTTCTTGTATAATTATTATAACATACTTTCTCACTCCGTGTTTAGCGCAGGAAGTAATGTAGCACTCCATTATAACTTTGAAAAAATTTTAATTTATGTTCGTACTTATGCTAAGATTTGCGCGAGCAAAATTTTAGCATAAGTCAAAGTGAAAATATATATAAACTCGTTCTTTTGAGATACTCTTCAGTCAGATAAAGTCAGTCAGATCAAATTATTAAGAATCAGAAGAAAGAAAATCTCACTCAAGATACTCTCTTCAGAAATCCTCCCGGCAAGAGCGATAAACTTCAAGGAAAAGGCTGCGACTCGAATTTCGATCACCAATTTTCGCCGCTAAACGAAGAGTCTGAGGCAAGTTCGAAAAACGCACTGGAAAAGGCTGCGACTTGCAATTCGCCTACAAAGAGTATCTCAACAGAAGGGACTTTTATTACTTTTATACTTTCATTGCATATTTTATTTATGTTGAGCAAAACCTGGTCAAAATATGATTTCTAATTACCATCCTCTCCTTATACAGATTTTCCACTCGTATACTCAACGTATTTCAGCATCGTCCTCAAATATATATATA
>JABUQX010035313.1:20000-40000 GCA_015478945.1 Trachelipus rathkii
ATAGCAGAATCGTCTTGGGGCAACTAACCTCTGACCTTTCTCGAATTTTTAATTGGGGCATGCAAATAATGATTGTTTTCAATGCCTCAAAAACTCAGTTCATTCATCTTTCCACTATACATAATCTTCCACATAACTATAATAAAAAAGTACACAACTAATAATTTCGTCTGTCCTTAATATTCTTGGTGTTTCTTTTATTTTATCTCTTTCTAAACAAGTTCCTCCTCTATTGAGAAGAACAGGAGAGGCACGTTTTTCTTCGTCCAAATCTATGACTCCAGACTTGATCGCTGTACTCATTCTTACATGTACATTCTTAAACTAGTAAAGTCTGAAACACACTCCCTATACCTATATTACCCAACTCACCTTATATATATATATATATATATATATATATATATATATATATATATATATATATATATATATATATATATATATATATATATATATATATATATATATATATATATATATATATATATATATATATATATATATATATAATATAAATAGGATGACTAAAAACGGAATAAGAGCCATAAGGTTTATAAGTTATCCTCAACGTTTCGAGTCACTCATGACTCATCCTCAGGAGGCTGAAAGAACACATATACATAATATTACAAAAAAAAAAGTTAAACGATGAAAAATAAATGACATTGAAATTAAAATTGCAAGTACATATAAAGGGAATAATGTTACACATATATATAAAAGGGACACAATGCACAATTAGTGAGTGGAAAATTAGAACTAAGATTAAAATTAAGATTAAATTACAATCGCAAATGAGAGTAAACGGAAATTTAAATCACAAAATGAATAAATAGCACACCTAATAGATCCGGAGTTAAAAAATGAACTGAGAATAAAATCATAGGGGGCAACGACAACAAAAAATATTAGTTGGTTTGGTCAAATGTTTGAGAATCCAGAGTATAAGAGATATAAGAAAAAATAACGGATATGTAGAGGAATATGCAGGTATAAATAAAATAAAATAAAATAAAATAAAAGGATATGCCTATCCATATACACTGTAAATAGTTGTTAAACAAAAAATGCATGAATGTAGAATTATCAGGTTAGTAGATGGATTGAAGGGTTAAGTAATACTTAGAGGGGTAGAGGAGTGGGAGGAGTTCAAAGGCGACCTGACTCCGATTCCGACACACAACTCCTTTGAGAAATCCAGACTCCAACTCCTACTCTGACTTGACTCTGACTCTGACTCTGACTCTGACTCTGACTCTGACTCTGACTCTGACTCCGACTCCGACTCCGACTCCGACTCCGACTCCGACTCCGGTTCCGGCTCCGGCCGCGGCGGCGGTTCGGTTTGGTTCAGACATCGGTTAGTGTTGATTTGTTTGTATTATTATTATTATTATTATTATTATTATTATTATTATTATTATTATTATTATTATTATTATTATTATTATTATTATTATTATTATTATTATTATTATTATTATTATTATTATTATTATTATTATTATTTATTATTATTATTATTTATTATTATTAAGAAGAAGAAGAAGAAGAAGAAGAAGAAGAAGAAGAAGAAGAAGAAGGAGAAGACGAAGAAGAAGAAGAAGAAGACGAAGAAGAAGAAGAAGAAGAAAAGGAATGAGAAGGGAGGAGTCGGTTCAAGGTCACGTGGATTACGCAATGTTTGTTATTCATTTTTGAACAGAATATATGAGTGTAGATTATTATTATTATTATTATTATTATTATTATTATTATTATTATTATTATTATTATTATTATTATTATTATTATTATTATTATTATTATTATTATTATTATTATTATTATTATTATGATATATATATATATATATATATATATATATATATATATATATATATATATATATATATATATATATATATATATATATATATATATATATATATATATATATATATATATATATAGCATATATATATATATATATATATATGAGTGAGTATATATATATATTAGACATCGGGATCAGTTAGAAAGCGAACCAATGCTTTGTTCTCTCGTCTCTTTCTTCTTCTTCCTCTTCTTCTTCTTCTTCTTCTTCTCATTCTTCTTACTTCTTTCTTTATTATTATTATTATTCATTCTTATTATTGTTATTAATATAATTTCATTATTATTATTATTATTATTATTATTATTATTATTACATTACTAATGCTTTTATTACATTACTAACGCTTAGTTATCGTATCGGGTTAAAATTTGAAGGGGTGTTAGATGGTGAGATAACTTTGTATACGAAGCTGTCCTCTCAACCCCTCCCCCGGAAGGGGACTCACCCCCACAAAACAGCTCGGGACAATGTCAATGTGGCCAATGGATCAACCTTGATCTTCCAGAAAGTCCCAGGACGAACAGCTGCTGGTTCCGCGGCACCGCGCTGGCCGGCGTGTGGACCTGCGTCGGTTGAACAATGTTGGTGTCCTCATATGGGTTATCGAGGTCGTAGAGTTCGAATATGATGGTTATAAGTCCATATAGGGTGTCTAGGATCCCACAGATGGGGATTCCACCCCAAACCTGAAATATTGACGTAGAAAGCTGAAACTCGGTATACACCTATCATATAAGGTACTCATATCATATAAGGGTTAATTAGCCTTACACACTCCATGGGGGGATGCTAGCCCCACAAAAACTTGAATACTGTCGTAGAAGGATGAAACTTGGTATACTCCTATCATATAAGGTATCATTACTGCTGACAGTGTTAAATTATGGTGAGGACCCCACAGGGGATCCTAGCCCTAACAAACATTGAATATTGACGTAGAAAACTGAAACTTGGTATACACCTATCATATAAGGTATCATTGCTGAAACCAGTGTTAATTTGCAGTGAGCACCCCACGGGGGGATGCTAGCCCCACAAAAACTGAAATATTGGCGTTGAACAACGAAACTTGGTATACATCTTTCTTATGATGTATCCTCGATACAGAAAAGAAAAAAATAAAAATTAAATAAATGAATAAAATTTTTTATTCTTTTTATGTTTATAACTTACAAATTTACGTTTTTAAAATTTTTAAAAATTTTAAAAAAATTAAAAATTTAAAAAATTTTAAAATTTTTTTAAAAATTAAAAATAAAAAATTAAACATTTTTTTTTTTCTTTTTAAGTTTATAACTTAAAAAATTTACGTTTTTTATATAAATCAAACACCCTCAAAAGCCTCTGGAGCCTCTGGAGCCTCTTGAGCCCTCCCGGCCTCATCCCAGCCTCCCAAGCCTCCCGACCCCTCACCATCTATGAGCTATTGACCCCTGTCTCCTCAGCCTCCCCTCCCCATCTATGATCTGTTGATTCATGTCATATTTTGTATAACATAACACAAAACTTTCATTTATTTTGTTTTATATGCTTTAAACAGTTTGTTTTTACTAAAATTTACGCTTTTCATATTTATAACTTAAGAAATTTGGGTTTTTACATACCCTAAACCTGTAAATCAGTAAATCAAACCACCCATCCCTCCCCCATCCCTACCCAAATCCTGGATATTTATACATTAACATAGTAATATTTAACAAAATTTTATCATAACCTTGTCTAATTATCATACTGATGAATGAATATATGCTAACATTAACAAAGATCCATACTTAACAACAGTAAAGTAACTAACATTGAGTGCAGAACGGAACCTACTTACACTTTTTCTAACATGTCACTGATATTTTTACATTAACATAGTAATATTTAACAAAATTTTATCATAACCTTGTCTAAATATCATACTGATCAATGAATATATATGCTAACGTAACAAAGTTTTCACATCAATAAAGCAAACATAGCATCATCCGAACTACGAATATAACGTACATTCACAAACCTAACACATCTTAAACAGGAATAAACAGTTAACATTAACAAACTTCCATACTTAACAACAGTAAAGTAACTAACATTGAGCGCAGAACGGAACCTACTTACACTTTTTCTAACATGTCACTGATGTTTTTACATTAACATAGTAACATTTAACAAAAATTTATCACAACCTTGTGTAAGTATCTTACTGATCAATGAATATATGCTAACGTAACAAAGTTTTCATATTAATAAAGCAAACATAGGATCATATGAACTACGAACATAATGTACACTCACAATCCTAACACATCTTATACACGAATAAACAGTCAACATTAACAAAGTTCAATACTTAACAACTGTAACGTAACTAACATTTGCATACAATACGTAACTTATTCACACTTTTTCAAACATATCTCTAACATATCATTACTATTTTCGTATTAACACTGTAATATTTATCATCACCGTACCTAATTATCATACTGATCAACGAATATATGCCAACGTAACAAAGTTTTTGGCTTAACAAACCAAGAATATAACACACACCGAAAAACCTAACATACCTTAAACACGAATAAACAGCTAACATTAGCAAAGTTCATTACTTAACAACAGTCAAGTAACTAGCAAAACATATAGAACGTTGCCTTTCACATCTTTTCTTTTTGTTTTAAAAACTTTTATTTATTTTTAACTTTATTTCATTAAAACTTTTTGTTTTAAAAAACTTTTAGCTATTTGTAAATTTATTTCTTTAAAACTTTTTAGTTTTGTTTTTTTTTTTAAACTTTTAATTTTTAACTTTATTTTCTTTAAAACTTTTTTGTTTTTACTAAAAATTTTATTCTTTTTATGTTTATAACGTAAAAAAAAAATTGTTTTTACATACTCTAAAACGGTAAATCACTGAATCAGTAAATCAAACCACCCCTACCCGTCCCAACCCTGATCTATTGGGGTATTGATCTATTGATCTGTTGACTCCAGTCATATTTCGAGTATCATTTTGGATAAACATAGCATAAAAATATGTTCTTTTTTTTTATACTAATCCTCGAATATATCTTGACGTAACAAAGTTTCCACATCAATAGAGCTAACATAACATAAGCTGATGCAAGAATATAATGTAAAACATCAAACCTAACATACCTTAAATACGAATAAACAGTCAACATTAACAAAGTACCATACTTAACAACAAGAAAATAACCAACGTTGCATACAAAACGAACCCTATTCACCCTTTTTCAAACATATCTCTAACATATCACTGTTATTTTACATTAACATAGTAACATTTAACAAAAATTTATCATAACCTAACCTAATTATCATACTGACCAACAAATATATGCTAACGTAACAAAGTTTTCACATCAATAAAGCTAACATATCATAATCTTGAACTAAGAATATAATGTATAGAGCCAAAATAACATACCTTATGTACGAATAAACAGTCAACATTAACAAAGTACCATACTTAACAACAGGAAAGTAACTATCGCAGCATACAGAACGTACTCAGTTCACCCTTTTTTAAACATATCTCTAACGTATCACTGTTATTTTACACTAACATAGTAACATTTAACAAAAATTTATCATTACCTAACATAATTATCATACTGACCAACGAAAATACGCTAATGCAACAAAGATTTCACATCAATAAAGCTAACATATAATCTGTCCTAAGAATATAAGGTGCACCAGCAACCCTAACACATCTTAAACACGAATAAACAGTTAACATTAACAAAGTTTCATACTTAACAACAGTAAAGTAACTAACATTGCATACAGAACGTACCCTATTCATACTTTTTCACACATATCTCTGACATATCCCTGTTATTTTACATTAACATAGTAACATTTAACAATAATTTACCATAACCTAACCTAATTATCCTAAAGGTCTACGAATATATGCTGACGTAACAAAGTTTTCACATCAATAAAGCTAACATATCATAGCCTGAACTAAGATTATAACGCAGAATGACAAAACCTAACATACCTCCCGCTCGAATAAAATGCTAACAATAACAAAGTTCCATACTTAACAGCAGTAAAGTAACTAACATTGCATACAGAATGAACAGGTATGAAGCTGATGAGTTAAATATTCATTTACCATATCAGTATAGAGCTGTATTTGTTTATTTATTTTTAATTTCATTTCTTTAAGACTCTTTGTTTTTAAAAAACTTTTATTTATTTTTATTTCCTTAAAACTTTTTGTTTTTAAAAAAAAACTTTTTTGTTTTTTAAAAAACTTTTAATTTTTAATTTTATTTCTTTAAAACTTTTTGTTTTTACTAAAAATTTTATTCTTTTTATGTTTATAACATAAAAAAATTTACATTTTACATACACCAAAGCTGTAAAACAGTAAATCAGTAAATCAAACCCCCACCCTATCAACCCCACCCTCGCAATGATCTATTGATCTATTGATTCAAATCACACATCGAGT
Source organism: Trachelipus rathkii (assembly GCA_015478945.1). NCBI lineage: Eukaryota > Metazoa > Arthropoda > Malacostraca > Isopoda > Trachelipodidae > Trachelipus > Trachelipus rathkii. The sequence goes on from JABUQX010035313.1 coordinate 26,363, forward strand.
AGCATTTTTGAATAAACACAACATAAAAACTAGTTCTTTATACACTGACCAACGTATATATACCTACGTAACAAAATTTTCACATTAAAAAAGCTAACCTAGCATCAACTGATGTAAGAATATAATGTGCAACACCAAACCTAACATACCTTATGCATGAATAAACTGTCAACATTAACAAAGTTCCACACTTAACAACAGTAAAATAACTAACTTAGCATACATAAACGTAACCTATTCACTCATTTATCAACCATATCGCCAACATGGTAATGATAATTTTACATTATTTCACATTAATAAAGCTAACATAGCATCACCTGAGCTAAGAATATGATGTACAACGGCAAACCTAACACATCTTATGTACGAATAAACTGTTAACATTAACAAAGTTCCAAACCTGTTTCACTAAGGTTATCAGATACAATTCGAGAATTTGTTCAAACTCCTCCCACTTTTCGAAACATTACGCAATACCTATGATTCTGGTCTGGTTCGTTTTCGAAACATTATGCAATACCAGTGATTCTTGTTTTGTTAACAAAGTTTCACACTTAACAACAGTAAAGTAACTAACATAACATACAAAAATCGTAACCTATTCCTACGTTCTCAAGCATATCTCTAACATAACAATGCTAATTTTTACATTAACATGGTAATATTTAACAAAAATTATCATAACATTGGCTAATTATCTTACTGATCAACGAATATACGCTAACGTAATAAAGCTTTTCACATCAATAAAGCTACCATAGCATAACCCGAACTAAGAAAATAATGTACAACAACAAACCTAACACAACTTGCATATGAATAAACTGTCAACATTAACAAAGTACCGCACTTAACATCAGTAAAATAACTAACATTGTCCGCAAAACGTAAACTAGTCATATTTTTTTTTCAAACATTTCTCTAACATTTTAACGTTAATTTTACATTGACACAGTAATATTTAACAAAAATTTACACATCCTTGTCTAATTATCATACAGACCAGCGAATATATGCTAACGTAACAACGTTTTTTAAATTAACATAGTAATATTTAACAAAAATTGGGTATAACGAAAGACCTCGTAAAGATATCAACAACGAGCGTAGAGATGCGAGCAGATGTCATCGTACCAGCACAGCGAAAAATGTCTTACTGATGGAAACCGTATGCGTAAGCAGTCCTTAAAGGTAATGAGATTCTTTCTTTCAACCAATCAGTTCGATAATTTATTCAAACTCCGCCCACTTTTTTCGAAACATTATGCAATACCTATGATTCCTTGTCTGGTTCGTTTTCGAAACACTACACAATACCAATGATTCTTGTTTTGTTAACAAAGTTTCACACTTAGCAGCAGTAAAGTACCTAACATAGCATACAAATTCGTAACCTATTCGCACTTTGTCAAGCATATCTCTAACATAACAATGTTAATTTATATTAACATGGTAATATTTAACAAAAATTTATCACAACAATGGTTAATTATCATACTGATCAACGAGAATACTCTAACGTAACAAAGTTTCCATATCAATAAAGCTACCATAGCATAACATGAACTAAGAAAATAATGTACAGAGACAAACCTAGCACAGCTTATGCATGAATAAGCTGTTAACATTAACAAAAGTCCAGCACTTAACATCAATAAAGTAACTAACATTGCATGCAAAACGTAACCTATTCATACTTTTTTCAAGCGTATCTCTAACATATTAACGTTAATCTTACAATGACACAGTAGCATTTAGCAAAAAATGCATCATAACATTGTCCGATTATCATACAGACCAACTATTGATTTAAGTCACATTTCGAGTATCATTTCGGCTAAACATAACATAAAAACAAGTTCTTTATATACTAACCATCGAATATATGCTGACGTAACATTGTTTTCACATTAATAAAGCTAACATAGCATTACCAGAACTAAAAATATAATGTACAATGACAAAACCTAACACACCTTACGCACGACTAAACTACTAACATTAACAAAGTTCCATACTTAACAACAGTAAAGTACCGAGCGCGGCATACAAAACGTAACCTATTCACACATTTTTCATGCATATCTCTAACATAATGTTAATTTTACATTAACACTATTGATTTACATCGCATTCGAGTATCATTTTGAATAAACATAGCGCAAAAATGAGTTTTTTATATACTAACCAGCGAATATATGCTAACATAACAACGTCATATTAATAAAGCTAACAAAGCATCATATGAACTAAGAAAATAATGTACAACGACAAACCTAACACAACTTACATTCGAATAAACCGTTAACATTAACAAAGTTCCACACTTACATCAGTAAAGTAGCTAACATTGCATACAAAACGTAACCTATTCATACTTTTTCCAAACATATCTCTAACACATTAACGTTAATTTTACATTGACACAGTAATATTTGACAAAAATTAATCATAACCTTGTGTAATTATCATACAGATCAACGAATAACTGTAAACATAAAAAAGGTTTTATCCAAATATAACATAAAAATAAATTCTTTTGAATAAAATATCATAGTAACATTAACATACTGATTTAAACAGTAAATCAGTAAATCAAAAACCATCAAACCCTCCCTCCATGACCTTTTGATCTATTAATCTATTGATGACACATTTCGAGTATCATTTCAGATAAACATAACACAAAAATAATTCTTTATATACTAACCATCGAATATATGCTAACGTAACAAAGTTTTACATTAATAAAGCTAACATAACATACCTGAACTAAGAATATAATATATAACGACAAACCTAATACACCATACGTACGAATAAACTACTAACATTAACAATGTTCCATACTTAACAAACAGTAAAGTACCTAGCACAGCGTACAAAAACGAAACCTATTCACACCTTTTTCAAACATATCTCTATCATATCAATGTTAATTTTACACTAACATCGTAATATTTAACAAAAATTTAGCATAACCCTGTCTAATCATCATACAGACAACGAATATAAAGCTAACGTAACAAATTTTTTACATCAACCTCGTCATATTTAACAAAAATTCATCATAACATCATCTAAATATCATAATCCCCAACGAATAATAGCAAACATAACAAAGTTTTTAACCAAACATAACATAAAAATAAATTTTTTTTATCATTTTGGATAAACAACATAAAAATAAGTTCTTTGAATAAATATCACAGTACAGCGTAATAGTTTACTGATTTTAAAACGGTAAATCTGTAAATCAGTAAATCAAACCACCCACCCGCTTATGATCTATTGAACTATTGAGTCAAGTCATATTTCGAGTATCATTTTGGATAAACATAACATAAAACTAAGTTCTTTATATACTGACCTACGAATATATGCTTACGCAACAAAGTTCAACGTAGACAGCGTGAATAAACTGTAGACATTAACAAAGTATAACAATCTCAAGCTTTACTATAAACAAATTGATAGGTTTGGCAACATCGCATCATACAAAGGTGATTTGGCAACACTGTATGCACCAATTGATGATCATCCCAAGGGGATGCGCCCCTTGAAGGGTGTGAATCCACAGAATGGGGATCACCCCTAAGGGGGTGTAAGCGGGCATTACCCCTCCGCAGGAGGGGTAAGGCCTCAGCCCGAAGGGCTGAGGCCCAAAACCCGCTTACAAAACCCGCTTTTTATGTTAAACATAACATAAAAACAAGTTCTTTATATACTAACCATCGAATGCTGAGCGTAACATTGTTTTCACATACTGAAAGCAATACAGCATACAGAACTGTGGCGTTTAATAAATAATGATAAATGCAACATATTTACGCACGACTAAACTACAATACAACAGTTCCATACTTTCAATAACAGGAACGTAATTTGTCATTTCATGGTAGCCCTACATAATGTTAATTTTACATTATCATTGTAAAGTCACTTTTCGAGTATCATTTTGAATAAACATGCAAAATGAGTCTTTATATAACCAGCGAATGTTAACATATAACAATGTTTTCATATTAATAGTTAACAAAGATCACAGAATCCAAGCAGTGTCAGCTAACGACAAATAACACACCATTCGAATAAATCGCCAATCGTGCGTCTCCATCAGTAAAAGTAGCAACAGCTGCATACGCCCATACTTTTCCAAACATACTTCAACATAACGCTACTCTTACATGACATGCATGGCGACAAAATTAATCATAAACTCCGTGCAATATCAGACCGCGTTTTTTTCCAAACATAACATAAAAATACTTTGGTCAGGTTATCATAGTAAATTGCGGGTTATTTACTGTTTTAAAAACAGTAAATCAGCAAACAAACTGATACAAACTCTTCTCCATGATCTTGACTATTAATTCATTGAGTCGTCACTTCGATATCATTTAGATGATAATCACGTAATAATTTTCGTAGCAGACAATTATCGAATATGGTGCTGGTCGGTGAATGGTCGTTTTTTGCATTAATGTTAACATCAACACCAAATTCTAATACATATAAAAGTGAATAAATTGCCATCACGTTCCATACTTTACCAACAGGTAAATTTACGCGTAAAACGCAATTCTACTCGCTTTAAAGCAGCGTCTTCTGTCATATCACGCTAATTTGATCATCATCGTAGTTATTTAACAAAATTTAAATCTGCGCCTATCATCATACAGACAATATGCGCAACGAAACAATTTGTTAATACCGTTCAAAATTAATCATAACATCATCTAAAGATTATATCCAACGATAATAGCAACATAACAAAGTGACCAGTCATAACATGTAACGGGCTAAAAGGTTCTTGAATAAATATCATTACAGCGTGTATTTACCGATTTAAAACGGTAAATCTGTAAATCAGTAACAACCACCCATCCCAGTTCTGGTCCACCACCTGCTTATATTGAACTCAGTCGTTATATTTCGAGTGTCATTTTGATAAATACAACATAAACCAAGTTCTTACTGACCTGTTTGAATATGCTTGCTGCAACAGCCCAACGGGTAGACAGCGTAATAAACTGTAGATTACAACAAAGTATGGTCAATTCAAGCTTTGCTGAGTAACACCAAGGTTTAACACGCATCATACAGCAAGATTTCCATATTGTACGCGTCACCGATGATCACCATGCGCCTCGAGGCGTGAACCACAGAATGGATCACCTGCGCAAGCGGTTTGGGCCCCAGCCCTCTCGGGCTGAGTGGCCTTACTCCTCCTGCGGAGGGGTAATGCCCGCTTACACCCCTTAGGGTGATCCCCATTCTGTGGATTCACACCCCTTCAAGGGGCGCATCCCCTTGGGTGATCATCAATTGGTGCATACAGTGTTGCCAAATCACCTTTGTATGATGCGATGTTGCCAAACCTATCAATTTGTTTATAGTAAAGCTTGAGATTGTTATACTTTGTTAATGTCTACAGTTTATTCACGCTGTCTACGTTGAACTTTGTTGCGTAAGCATATATTCGTAGGTCAGTATATAAAGAACTTAGTTTTATGTTATGTTTATCCAAAATGATACTCGAAATATGACTTGAATCAATAGTTCAATAGATCATAGGCGGGTGGGTGGATAGGGGAACTGTAAGGATGGGTGGTTTGATTTACATTGATTTACAGATTTACCGTTTTAAAATCAGTAAACTATTACGCTGTACTGTGATATTTTATTCAAAGAACTTATTTTTATGTTATGTCAGGATAAAATTTTGTTATTTTATGTTATGTTTGGTTAAAAACTTTGTTATGTTTGCTATTATTCGTTGGGGATTATGATATTTAGATGATGTTATGATGAATTTTTGTTAAATATGACGAGGTTGATGTAAAAAATTTGTTACGTTAGCTTTATATTCGTTGTCTGTATGATGATTAGACAGGGTTATGCTAAATTTTTGTTAAATATTACGATGTTAGTGTAAAATTAACATTGATATGATAGAGATATGCTTGAAAAAAGGTGTGAATAGGTTACGTTTTTGTACGCTGTGCTAGGTACTTTACTGTTGTTAAGTATGGAACATTGTTAATGTTAGTAGTTTATTCGTACATATGGTGTATTAGGTTTGGTGTTGTATATTATATTCTTAGTTCAGGTTATGTTATGTTAGCTTTATTAATGTAAAAACGTTGTTACGTTAGCATATATTCGATGGTTAGTATATAAAGAACTTATTTTGTGTTATGTTTATCCTAAATGATGCTCGAAATGTGACATGACTCAATAGATTAATAGATCAAAAGGTCATGGAGGGAGGGTTTGATGGTTTGATTTTACTGATTTACTGTTTTAAAATCAGTAAACTATTACAATTTACTATGATATTTTATTCAAAGAATTTATTTTTATGTTATGTTTGGAAAAAACTTTGTTATGTTTACAGTTATTCGTTGGTCTGTATGATAATTACACAAGGTTATGATTAATTTTTGTCAAATATTACTGTGTCAATGTAAAATTAACGTTAATGTGTTAGAGATATGTTTGGAAAAAGTATGAATAGGTTACGTTTTGTATGCAATGTTAGCTACTTTACTGATGTAAGTGTGGAACTTTGTTAATGTTAACGGTTTATTCGAATGTAAGTTGTGTTAGGTTTGTCGTTGTACATTATTTTCTTAGTTCATATGATGCTTTGTTAGCTTTATTAATATGAAAACATTGTTATGTTAGCATATATTCGCTGGTTAGTATATAAAGAACTCATTTTTTGCGCTATGTTTATTCAAAATGATACTCGAAATGCGATGTAAATCAATAGTGTTAATGTAAAATTAACATTATGTTAGAGATATGCATGAAAAAGTGTGAATAGGTTACGTTTTGTATGCTATGCTAGGTACTTTACTGTTGTTAAGTATGGAACTTTGTTAATGTTAGTTTATTCGTGCGTAAGGTGTGTTAGGTTTGTCATTGTACATTATATTTTTTAGTTCTGGTAATGCTATGTTAGCTTTATTAATGTGAAACAATGTTTACGTCAGCATATATTCGATGGTTAGTATATAAAGAACTTGTTTTTTATGTTATGTTTAGCCGAAATGATACTCGAAATGTGACTTAAATCAATAGTTGGTCTGTATGATAATCGGACAATGTTATGATGCATTTTTTGCTAAATGCTACTGTGTCATTGTAAGATTAACGTTAATATGTTAGAGATACGCTTGAAAAAAGTATGAATAGGTTACGTTTTGCATGCAATGTTAGTTACTTTATTGATGTTAAGTGCTGGACTTTTGTTAATGTTAACAGCTTATTCATGCATAAGCTGTGCTAGGTTTGTCTCTGTACATTATTTTCTTAGTTCATGTTATGCTATGGTAGCTTTATTGATATGGAAACTTTGTTACGTTAGAGTATTCTCGTTGATCAGTATGATAATTAACCATTGTTGTGATAAATTTTTGTTAAATATTACCATGTTAATATAAATTAACATTGTTATGTTAGAGATATGCTTGACAAAGTGCGAATAGGTTACGAATTTGTATGCTATGTTAGGTACTTTACTGCTGCTAAGTGTGAAACTTTGTTAACAAAACAAGAATCATTGGTATTGTGTAGTGTTTCGAAAACGAACCAGACAAGGAATCATAGGTATTGCATAATGTTTCGAAAAAAGTGGGCGGAGTTTGAATAAATTATCGAACTGATTGGTTGAAAGAAAGAATCTCATTACCTTTAAGGACTGCTTACGCATACGGTTTCCATCAGTAAGACATTTTTCGCTGTGCTGGTACGATGACATCTGCTCGCATCTCTACGCTCGTTGTTGATATCTTTACGAGGTCTTTCGTTATACCCAATTTTTGTTAAATATTACTATGTTAATTTAAAAAACGTTGTTACGTTAGCATATATTCGCTGGTCTGTATGATAATTAGACTAGTGTTTGAAAATACTACTGTGTCAATGTAAAATTAACGTTAAAATGTTAGAGAAATGTTTGAAAAAAAGTATGACTAGTTTACGTTTTGCGGACAATGTTAGTTATTTTACTGATGTTAAGTGCGGTACTTTGTTAATGTTGACAGTTTATTCATATGCAAGTTGTGTTAGGTTTGTTGTTGTACATTATTTTCTTAGTTCGGGTTATGCTATGGTAGCTTTATTGATGTGAAAAGCTTTATTACGTTAGCGTATATTCGTTGATCAGTAAGATAATTAGCCAATGTTATGATAATTTTTGTTAAATATTACCATGTTAATGTAAAATTAACATTGTTATGTTAGAGATATGCTTGAGAAAGTAGGAATAGGTTACGATTTTTGTATGTTATGTTAGTTACTTTACTGTTGTTAAGTGTGAAACTTTGTTAACAAAACAAGAATCACTGGTATTGCATAATGTTTCGAAAACGAACCAGACCAGAATCATAGGTATTGCGTAATGTTTCGAAAAGTGGGAGGAGTTTGAACAAATTCTCGAATTGTATCTGATAACCTTAGTGAAACAGGTTTGGAACTTTGTTAATGTTAACAGTTTATTCGTACATAAGATGTGTTAGGTTTGCCGTTGTACATCATATTCTTAGCTCAGGTGATGCTATGTTAGCTTTATTAATGTGAAATAATGTAAAATTATCATTACCATGTTGGCGATATGGTTGATAAATGAGTGAATAGGTTACGTTTATGTATGCTAAGTTAGTTATTTTACTGTTGTTAAGTGTGGAACTTTGTTAATGTTGACAGTTTATTCATGCATAAGGTATGTTAGGTTTGGTGTTGCACATTATATTCTTACATCAGTTGATGCTAGGTTAGCTTTTTTAATGTGAAAATTTTGTTACGTAGGTATATATACGTTGGTCAGTGTATAAAGAACTAGTTTTTATGTTGTGTTTATTCAAAAATGCTACTCGATGTGTGATTTGAATCAATAGATCAATAGATCATTGCGAGGGTGGGGTTGATAGGGTGGGGGTTTGATTTACTGATTTACTGTTTTACAGCTTTGGTGTATGTAAAATGTAAATTTTTTTTTATGTTATAAACATAAAAAGAATAAAATTTTTAGAAAAAAAAAGTTTTAAAGAAATAAAATTAAAAATTAAAAGTTTTTTAAAAAACAAAAAAGTTTTAATGAAATGAAATTAAAAATAAATAAAAGTTTTTTTTAAAAACAAAAAGTTTTAAGGAAATAAAAATAAATAAAAGTTTTTTAAAAACAAAGAGTCTTAAAGAAATGAAATTAAAAATAAATAAACAAATACAGCTCTATACTGATATGGTAAATGAATATTTAACTCATCAGCTTCATACCTGTTCATTCTGTATGCAATGTTAGTTACTTTACTGCTGTTAAGTATGGAACTTTGTTATTGTTAGCATTTTATTCGAGCGGGAGGTATGTTAGGTTTTGTCATTCTGCGTTATAATCTTAGTTCAGGCTATGATATGTTAGCTTTATTGATGTGAAAACTTTGTTACGTCAGCATATATTCGTTGGCTAGTATGATAATTAGGTTAGGTTATGGTAAATTATTGTTAAATGTTACTATGTTAATGTAAAAATAACAGTGATATGTTAGAGATATGTTTGAAAAAGTGTGAATAGGGTACGTTCTGTATGCAATGTTAGTTACTTTACTGTTGTTAAGTATGAAACTTTGTTAATGTTAACTGTTTATTCGTGTTTAAGATGTGTTAGGGTTGCTGGTGCACCTTATATTCTTAGGACAAATTATATGCTAGCTTTATTGATGTGAAATCTTTGTTGCATTAGCGTATTTTCGTTGGTCAGTATGATAATTATGTTAGGTAATGATAAATTTTTGTTAAATGTTACTATGTTAGTGTAAAATAACAGTGATACGTTAGAGATATGTTTAAAAAAGGGGTGAACTGAGTACGTTCTGTATGCTGCGATAGTTACTTTCCTGTTGTTAAGTATGGTACTTTGTTAATGTTGACTGTTTATTCGTACATAAGGTATGTTAGGTTTTGGCTCTATACATTATATTCTTAGTTCAGGTTATGATATGTTAGCTTTATTGATGCGAAAACTTTGAAAAAGGGTGAATAGGGTACGTTTTGTATGCAACGTTGGTTACGGTTATGATAAATTTTTTAAATGTTACTATGTTTAATGTAAAATAACAGTGATATGTTAGAGATATGTTTGAAAAAGGGTGAATAGGGTACGTTTTGTATGCAACGTTGGTTACTTTCTTGTTGTTAAGTATGGTACTTTGTTAATGTTGACTGTTTATTCGTATTTAAGGTATGTTAGGTTTGATGTTTTACATTATATTCTTGCATCAGCTTATGTTATGTTAGCTCTATTGATGTGGAAACTTTGTTACGTCAAGATATATTCGAGGATTAGTATAAAAAAGAACATATTTTTATTCTATGTTTATCCAAAATGATACTCGAAATATGACTGGAGTCAACAGATCAATAATACCCCAATAGATCAGGGTTGGGACGGATAGGGGTTGGTTTGATTTACTGATTCAGTGATTTACCGTTTTAGAGTATGTAAAAACAATTTTTTTTTTTTTACATTATAAAAAAAAAAAAAAAAAAATTTTTAAAAAAAAAAAAAAATTTTAAAAAAAAAAAAAATTAAAAAATTAAAAGTTAAAAAAAAAAAAAAACAAAACTAAAAAGTTTTAAAGAAATAAATTTAACAAATAGCTAAAATTTATCAAACAAAAATTTTTAATGAACTAAAGTTACAAATAAATAAAAGTTTTTAAAACAAAAAGAAAAAAAAATGTGAAAGGCAACGTTCTATATGTTTTGCTAGTTACTTCACTGTTGTTAAGTAATGAACTTTGCTAATGTTAGCTGTTTATTCGTGTTTAAGGTATGTTAGGTTTTTCGGTGTGTGTTATATTCCTGGTTTAGACTATGATATGTTAGCTTTTGTTAAGGCAAAAAACCTTGTTACGTTGGCCTATATTCGTTGATCAGTATGATAATTAGGTACGGTGATGATAAATATTACAGTGTTAATACGAAAATAGTAATGATATGTTAGAGATATGTTTGAAAAAGTGTGAATAAGTTACGTATTGTATGCAAATGTTAGTTACGTTACAGTTGTTAAGTATTGAACTTTGTTAATGTTGACTGTTTATTCGTGTATAAGATGTGTTAGGATTGTGAGTGTACATTATGTTCGTAGTTCATATGATCCTATGTTTGCTTTATTAATATGAAAACTTTGTTACGTTAGCATATATTCTTTGATCATTATGATTAGATAACACAAGGTTGTGATAAAATTTTTGTTAAATGTTACTATGTTAATGTAAAAACATCAGTGATATGTTAGAAAAAGTGTAAGTAGGTTCCGTTCTGCGCTCAATGTTAGTTACTTTACTGTTGTTAAGTATGGAAGTTTGTTAATGTTAACTGTTTATTCCTGTTTAAGATGTGTTAGGTTTGTGAATGTACGTTATATTCGTAGTTTAGGTGATGCTATGTTTGCTTTATTGATGTGAAAACTTTGTTACGTTAGCATATATTCATTGATCAGTATGATATTTAGACAAGGTTATGATAAAATTTTGTTAAATATTACTATGTTAATGTAAAAATATCAGTGACATGTTAGAAAAAGTGTAAGTAGGTTCCGTTCTGCACTCAATGTTAGTTTACTTTACTGTTGTTTAAGTATGGATCTTTTGTTTAATGTTAGCATATATTCATTCATCAGTATGATAATTAGACAAGGTTATGATAAATTTTGTTAAAATATTTACTATGTTAATGTATATAATATCCAGGATTTGGGGTAGGGATGGGAGGGGTTGGGTGTTTGATTTACTGATTTACAGTTTTAGGGTATGTAACCCAAATTTCTAAGTTAATCAAAATATGAAAAAGCGTAAAATGTTAGTAAAACAAACTGTTTAAAGCCATATAAAAAAAATAAATGAAAGTTTTGTGGTTATGTTTACAAAATATGACTGAATCACACAGATCATAGATGGGGAGGGGAGGCTGAGGAGACAGGGGTCAATAGATCATAGATGGTGAGGGTCGGGAGGCTTGGGAGGCTGGGATGAGGCCGGGAGGGCTCCAGAGGCTCCAGAGGCTTTTGAGGGTGTTTGATTTATATAAAAAACGTAAATTTTTTTGTTATAAACTTAAAAGATAAAAAAAAATGTTAATTTTTTAATTTTTTTTATTTTTTTTAAAAAAAAAATTTTAAAATTTTTTAATTTTTATTTTTTTTAAAAAAATTTTTAAATTTTTTTAAATTTTTTTTTAATTTTTAAAAAAAAAAATTTTTTTTTTTAATTTTTAAAAAAAATTTTTTTTTTAATTTTTTTAATTTTTTTTTAATTTTTTTTTTTTTTTTTTTTTTTTTTTTTTTTTTTCGAGGATACATTAAGAAAGATGTATACCAAGTTTCGTTGTTCTACGCCAATATTTCAGTTTTGTGGGGCTGGTGACCCCCCTTTGGGATGTGTACTGCTATTTAAACACTGGTTTCAGCAATGATACCTTATATGATAGGTGTATACCAAGTTTCAGTTTTCTACGTCAATATTCAATGTTTGACGGGGCTAGCATCCCCCCCCTTGGATCCTCACCATAATTTAACACTGTCAGCAGTAATGATACCTTATATGATAGGAGTATACCAAGTTTCATCCTTCTACGACAGTATTCAAGTTTTTGTGGGGCTAGCATCCCCCCATGGAGTGTGTAAGGCTAATTAACCCTTATATGATATGAGTACCTTATATGATAGGTGTATACCGAGTTTCAGCTTTCTACGTCAATATTTCAGGTTTGGGGTGGAATCCCCATCTGTGGGATCCTAGAACCTATACTGGCTTATAACCATCAATATTCGAACTCTACGACTCGATAACCCATATGAGGCAACACCAAACATTGTTTGTTATACGACTGTTTTTAACAACGCGCTCGCAGCGGTCCAGCACCGGTGCGGAGCCAAATCCTCAGAATTCCAATACTAACTCTTCTAGAACACTACTCTGAATCCTCCCACCAAATTTCAACCAATTTACGAGCATTTTGTTTTTTTAAGGGGGGTGGGGCCCCCCTTGGGGACCCGGGGGGGGGGACGTAGCTTCGTATACAAAGAGGTTATCTCACCATCTAACACCCCTTCAAATTTTAACCCGCATACGATAACCTAACTACTAACTACCAGCTACTACTAATAATAATATAAATAATAATAATATAATAATAATATAATAATAATATAATAATATAATAATAATAATAATAATAAAATATAATAATAATAAGAAAAAAGTAACTTGGAAAATGAGAGAGAGAGAGAAGAGAGAGAGAAGAGAGAGGAGAGAGAGAGAGAGGAGAGAGAGAGAGAGAGAGAGAGAGAGAAGAGAGAGAGAGAAGAGAAGAGAGAGGAAGAGAGAGAAGAGAGAGAGAGAGAGAGGAGAAGAGAGAGAGGGAGAGAGAAAGAAAGCATTGATTCGCTTGTAAAATTCCGGCATCTCAATATATATTATATATATATATATAATATATATATATATTATAGTATATATATATATATATATATTATATTATATATATATATTATATATATAATATATTATATATATAATATATATTATATATATATATTATATATATATATATATATTATATTAT
>JABUQX010035313.1:47500-52663 GCA_015478945.1 Trachelipus rathkii
GAACCAAGCTAGTTCCGGCCGGAACCGGAATTTAGCCGGAATCACAAAAAAATTCCGGCCGGAATTCCCGGCCGAAAAACCGGAATTCTTTGAACTTTCGTTTAACTTAAAGAAATGTAAAAAAGTATTTTCTATAACTTTCAACATAAAATCTTCGTTTAGTAGCAACGCCACTTCATGAAACATATGGAAAATCAATCATCGAAAGGAATATTGGAAGTCAAATATTTAATATAAAAGGGAGAGTCTTTGTATTAACTTCTAGAACAGGGGAAACCACAAAGGAGCAAGATCCAAGCTGTGAGATAAGTGAGTTTTGAGAGAGTTTCTCCCCAAAAAGATTTGGCAATATCAATAACCCCAAACACAGAAAATAATGAACTATTATCGCAATGAGTAAAACAGCCTTCACTGTCCACGAAGAGCAGGGGATTCAATCAGAACTTTTGCCCCATCTTCAACCAAAATATCTTCTTATTCCTAGTAGAAAATATTTTTGTAGAGAAGATGTTACCAACTTCATACAGGAAATTAAGATCAGCAGTATTCCAGTATTCGAGAAGTTCTCTAAGGCTGATCAGATATCAATTTACTAAGATATAAGAAGAGCTAAATAATTCATAACGAGCATTTATTACTTTAACTGCTCTGGCTTTACCAGCGAATTTAAAAAATGGACCTAAGAATTTCTGGGTGTTTTGAAGTTTTGAAAGGATGGATGGTAAAACCATTGCAAAAGCAATTGATTTGTTTTTAGGAAATGAAGGTTTGGATTCGAGTCTAGGCATTGGTCAGGGGTACGACGGTTGCTCAGCAATGGCATGCAAAGAATATGGAGTTCAAAAGAAGCTGCAGAAAAACTATAAAAAATAATTAATATTTTCATGGTGTAACGCCATCACTAATTGCGTCATTATAACTAAGCATTATTCCGTAAATTCGAAATAGAATTGCCACAATAAAAGACAAACGTTTTCAGAGACTTCACCCTAAGAAGAAAATACATTCCAAACGTGGCTAAACTTTGTGAAACCCGTTGGACTCAAAAATATCATAGCATTGCTATTTTCCATACAAACATCATAAAAATCGTCAAATACAAATATGATGAAAATTGTCAAAGGAAGGTAACAATCAAACAAGAAAAATAACTTTACAATTCTACTGTTCAACAACAAGACCCATTTTCATTATTATTTCATCCGTAATAGCCAATTATTCTGTTTTAGTTGAACCCGTGGGTAACATTATCCAGACAAAAAAATACTCAGAATGACTATTTGACTATGTGACATGTAGCCATGTACTCCTCCCTCTCCCTATTTTTGGTTCTCGAAAAGACGAAAAATCTCCAACCCTAATTTTTCGCTTTATTTTATACATGACATAGGGGGAGGAACGAAGAACGAAATATGGGGGAGAAAGAGAGAGTTTGACTTCAGAGTGTCGGGAGAAGGGGATAAAATTTGTTTTTTCGGCCTTTAATTTTTTTTTTCGAAAAGAATATCGGCTTTCGATATTAAGAAAAATATTAAAATATCGATATATCGCCCAAAAATATCGATATATCGAGCCCAAAATATCGATATCTCGATATATCCATGTTTTTTGGCCCATCCTACAGTGTAACCTTGAGAGTCGAAAGCTGCGTTTCCAGAAGCACGATTGCCGCACTGGCGGGCATACAGGCGCACATGCATCGTTTCCAGAGCCCGTTTGGGCACTTCTACGTTACGTAAACGTCACAGTCAGGCGCCCGTTGTTAAATCCTCGATTTCGGGAATTAATAAACGGGCGGGCTGCGGAAGGATACTTTGTTTACAAACAAATTTCTTTGCAAAACATGTCGGAAATGGCTTGCCAAAAGTTTTTTAATATTTTAGTTAACTTTCATATTAAGGATACTAAATATATCGTATCATTTCATAAAATAGATACATCTAAGTATAAGAGTATTATTTACAATTGTCAGCTGATCCGACGGGCGCGCTCGGCCGTTTCCAGGTACTCAAATTTCCTGTTCTCTGATTGGTTAATGTAATTTTTTTCAATTCGAAGCGTTTTCGAGTCGATTTTGCACACGGGCTGCACTCGGGCTTCTGGAAACGCAGCTGAAGTGTTCGTACAAAGTTATATTGAAATCACGTTTGAAAAGTTTTAAAGAAAAAAATTGCGCTGTTTTCAATAATTGATTTTACCTCTTGAAATAGATTTAATAAATAATTAATTTAGATATTATTGTTCATTAGATCATTGTGCTTATTATGGTGCATAATTTATTCAGATAATCCAATAATTTCTTTAAAAAAGTAATTGATTAATAAAATTATTCAGTTTCATCCTCGACGAAACAAACGATATCTTTTTTTTATCAAACCGAGTCTTTTGAAAAAAAGGAAATAAGTATATTTTCTTTTATTTGAATATTTCAATATGTGCTGAAAATTTTATTTAAAATTTTGGGATAAAATTAATTTATATATATAATACTAATATTATTATAATATATATATTATATATTATAATATATGATATATATATATATATATATATATATATATATATATATATATATATATATATATATATATATATATATATATATATATATAAATATATAAAATATATATACAGTATATAATACTATATATATATATTATATTATATATATATATATATATACTATATATATATTATATATTTATAATAATATATAATATATTATATAATATATTTATATATATATATATATAATATCATATATATATATATATATAATATACTATATATATATCTGTTAAAATAGATACATTAAAATTTATATATATATTATATATATAATATAATATAATATATATATATATATATATATAATATTAATATAATATATAATAATTATATACTATATATATATGTATGAGCAATATGATCAAGTATTTTGTACACATTTCAATCATTCCAGTTTTTAAGCTGTAATGAACTTAAAAGAATACAAAGAGACTTGGATCCACATCTTGTAAGCCCACTTATGCCAATTCAAGATGTAATAAAGGTGGAATAGTAATTATTTGAGTTCTAAAAGATTGAATGTTGAAAACACCTCTGCAAGTTTTATATTATAGAACAATCAATCATTTAAGCTTTAATGCTAATAAATGGCAAATACTTGAAAAAAATTCTAAGAGTTTTGCAACCATTTTCTCATGGTTACGGAAACTATAAAGCAAAATCAATTATATCAAATTCTCCATATTTGAGCTCTTCAGCATATCTCTCAAACTCTGAGGATGACACATGACAGCAGAGAATAAAAAAGAGCTGAAGAAGGCATTAGAGTTTAGATTTATGAATAAAAAGGAAGAGAAAGGATCAATAGACATATATCAAAACAAGATAATTGTTTTAAGTACTGTAGTAGACCAAAGATACAAACTGACTTTATTTTCTAATGAAATAAGAGAATTGAGTAGAAAATGGATGCTTGAAGAAATATGCAAATAATTGAAGGTAGAAAGTGATAATAGTAGTAGCAGTACAGAAGAAGGTTCAGGCGATGAGTCATCCATCCATTTTCAGACACGAGCATATCTACATGAAAATTGATTTCCAAGTACCTTCATAAATCATCAGGAGGCACTTAAGAAAGAAATTATGCAAAGTTACTTAATTTTATGTATTTGAAGAAAGTGAAAGTGACAGCGAGTCCTAGCTTCATGTAAAAGGAAAAAAAAACAGAAAAATCAGTGCTCTTCAAAAGGTGGAAATTTTTAAAGATAATAATAATTTTTTTTACACAGAAATCGAATTTCTAATCTGGGAAAGAAAGAATTACTTCAATTGGGGAAAGTGCCAAGCTACAACTTTTCAAACCATAGCAGTACTACTCCACAAATTACTCTCCTTTCAGTCTCACCCCATATATTCAGAGAAATTATTTTCATTTTCAGAAGTCGGGAATATATTTGAGGAAAAACGTTTAAAAATATTGCCCAATACTGGTGAACAGTTTTACTGTAGATATGTAATCCACTGTATGAATGCTACACAAGGCTACTATTATTTTTTGTTAAAAGATGGGTTATGGGTTATGTAAAATAAATCCCTTCCATCAATTTTTTTCTCAGAAGTAGATTAGTAATTCCGGTTCCAGCCGGAATTTTTCAAAATTCCGGCCGGAACCGGAACCGGAAAAAAATGTCAAATTCCGGCCGGAATTCCGGTACACCTCTAATATATATATATATATATATATATATATATATATATATATATATATATATATATATATATATATATATATATATATATATATAATATATATATAAAGTGAAAAACATTATATATATATATAATAAATATATATACTATATATCCGTTCTATCAATATATAACATATATAAATTTATATACAAAATGTATATATTATGATATTCCCTTATTATTGCAGTTATGATATACATATTTATAGATATTATATATATAGTATAATATTATATATATATATTATATATATGTATATCTATATATATATATATATATATTATATATATATATATATATATATAATATATATATATATATATATATATATATTATATATATATATATATATATATATATATATATATATATATATTGATACCAGTTTCAGTGTTTTAATTGTAATATAAAATGGAGTATATTGCGTTAATAATATGGATGTATTAATGAAACTCTGGTAGAGATAAACTTTTACTGACATCAATATTATAACTTAAAATATGGTATGTATCGAAATATATGTAACATAAGAAGAACAATAATCAAAATTGAGAACAATAATAAATGAAATTTAATCCTAAAATACTAAGACCGAAAAGGTGTACGTGAAATTTGGAATCACATGCTGCAAATATATATAAAAACTTTAATTGCAACAATGTAACGGGGTTGCTCACCACTAGAATTATTATATTAAATAATAATATAATATATATATATAATATATAATTATATATATATATATATATATATATATATATATAATATATATTATATATATATATATAATATATATATATTATATATATATATATATATATATATATATTAATATATAGATATATATATTATATATATTATATATTATATATTATTATATATATTATATAATATATATATATA
>JABUQX010035314.1:0-12500 GCA_015478945.1 Trachelipus rathkii
TTGTATATTAGGAGATTTGTAGATTTATGTCTTTATTTAGTTTTGCGTGGCAGAGAAAGTATGGTAATTATAATGGGGCAATTTTTGTTACTATTCAGGGTATTGAAATTAATTGTTATTGCTAATTTAGATGACGTGTTAAGGTTAAATTATTATATATCTGTCTTTCATCTAATGACATTATATTGTGTAGATTGTTCTACTATTTATTGTTTTCATTTTGTCTCTCACTATCTATGAATACTTAAATTGTTATAATTAACTTAGTCGGTGCTATAATACTCTCTCTCTTCCGATGTTGTTATTCGGTTATATCATCTAGAATATTCAGCTAGCGCTCTTCTTGAAATCATATAAATTTCCATGAGTAGAATTTTCTCGTCTCAATAAGTATCATAAGACAAATTTGTTATTCTTATTTACTCTTATATTTCTGTCTTTGTGTGTCTATTTTTATTATTTGTTTCTCTTGAAGTTGATTTATAAAAGGAGTAATTTTTCGATAAGAATTTCTATGAATTTCCTTGATATTTAAATAATAATATCCTAAGATATAGTTAAATTTATTTATCTCTTCTTCTAGAGATACCTCTGACATTAATGCACTACGAGTGAAATAAGGAAGATAATTAATGAGATATTTACATTCTTGAATATTTGATGTTCTGTTTTTAGTTAGTTTATTCCCTTGTTTTATATTATTGTACGCTCGCAGATTTTAAAAAATAATAACTGCTTTATAAGGCATTTATCACTAGACATTTATAATTTTTATAGATGTTAAATTGATCAATTGTTCTTTTTATTAATTTTCTAAAAAAAGGTCGTATATTATATTTAATCATATGACTGATTCAATTGATAGATGTAAAGTTCTTATATCTTAGTTGAGTGCCAATTAAGTACCGAGGTAATTCGTCTTTTTCACTGTATCATCTGGTGAATAACCAACTGGCTGATTACGTCTTATATGTGGGCTAGTGAAAAAAATTAATATATCACACAATGGACTATGAAGATATTTGACAGAGACAGAAAACAAGCAGAGATGGGCGGTTATAGCATTATGCTTGAGTAACTGATCGCAGTTATTGTTAGAGCATTTATCATCTAATTAGAGTGCTGATGAGGCATGTCGATGAACCAATATATATTAATTCAGCTTGGATGAGAATTCTTTCTCTGTCTCCTCTCATTATATCATATAGAACTGAATCCTACAATAGTTTATCCATAAACGATAACTGCATCATGAACATTGATGGTTTGAGGACAGTTATACCATACATATTAAGTAATATGTTGAGATATTAATTATCCTTGTGGTCATGGTTCATTGTGATATACCCAACTTTTCGATCTCTTATGTTAAATAGACAAGTATGTTGAGAGAGTCTTCAGACGTCATCCAGAATAATTTTGTCTGGTGGCAGATAATTTTCGCTAGTTATAAAAATACTTATTCTGTTGGTTTTCCTAAACACTATGTACCATTCTAAGGTCATTCACTAGGTTGGGAAAATCACTGGCTGCTTTGTGGATTTCGGCATGAGCCACTGTTTCATGTCGCTAATGGAGTAAGATAGTAGAGGGATCGAACGTGGTCTTGAGTCAGTCAAATTTCTCCGTATAGCTGCATCCCATTTCGTGAGCAGATATAATCAAGGGCCATTTTACAATTGTCTAGATAAAGTTC
The DNA here is from genome assembly GCA_015478945.1 of Trachelipus rathkii. Taxonomy (NCBI): domain Eukaryota; kingdom Metazoa; phylum Arthropoda; class Malacostraca; order Isopoda; family Trachelipodidae; genus Trachelipus; species Trachelipus rathkii. The sequence goes on from JABUQX010035314.1 coordinate 1,697, forward strand.
ACTTAATATTCTTGTATTTGTTGTTTCGTTCGACATGTTCACACTTGAAAACAGGTGGCCTTCTTCATAGATGGACCCTTAAATGAAATTATCTAAAGACTCTGCACTACGTAAGAAGTTCACTAGCCCTTTGAAGACAGCTTCATCCAGGCATACGCGGCTGGAGTAGTTTGAGGATTTAATTCACGTTTCGTTATAGCCCCCTCAAAATGTTCAACATCCATTTGTTTGCCATGCAAAGTTTTACTGCAGTTTACGATAAATACTTACTTATTTTAAGTAGTATATTCTATTGTTTGTTTTATAAAAATTCTCACATGGATTATGATAGCTTATATGTATTTTGATTTTCCTATACTCTGCATGTCCTAGCTCTCTTTAGCAAATGTTTAAGTCTTACAACAGAAATGAAGTGTGTAATAAGGCTTAAAGCATTTTTCAATGTGTAACTTTTGTGTGTTTTCACTGATATTTTGGCCTTAGATGCCAGATGATTTATATCTGTTACACCTCTTTTGGTCCATGTGTCTTCACCACCGAACAATAAACATGGAAAACAATGCAAAGAATTTCTTTCCTCACAACCACAAATCCATTTATGTTTATCATAAATAGATAAATTAAAAACTCGCTTGAATTGTCATGATTCTTTTATGAAATCTTATTTATCATATTTCAACCATGAGCTGGATATCTATATTCTCTAAGACTATAGGAAGTTAATTATTCACCGTCCTATATATTAATTTCCAGCTTCTCTGCAGCTGAATACAAAGAAAGTTTTTTTAATGATATTGAAAAGTATATTGAGGCGAACTTTGAATTCATCGATATATATGAAAGAGAGATTATTATATATATATATATTATATTATATATATTATTTGATATGTATTATATTATTTGCGTCTTCATCTTATTAGTGAGTAAATAATATTAAGTTAGGCATATAACTAAGTATACTATCATCAGAGTATATATTATACAAGTTATGTATAAAAATTCTAGTATGTATAATATATATATATATACCATAGTATAGTGTGAAAAGATTATATAAGATTACGATATATAATATATATATTATACCAGGTTTAATGATGTATTCACTTATAACATTATATCATAGTATAGCTATTATATTACTAATGATAGTACAGGTTATATAATAGATATAATATATTATATTATTATGTTAGTGATATATATAATACACCAGAGATAAAGAAGAATACAGTCAGAGAGGAGGAAGAAAACAAAATCATTATAATATACATAAATATATCTATATATATATATAATTATATATATATATATATAATACCTGAAGCTTAAGGATAATGGCCCTAAAATAACGAGCAATCAAGTTTGCTTGAAGTGTAAGAGACAATTTTTTGTCCAACAGCATATATAAAATAACATGAAATTAATTAATGAGGTAAAATTAGAAATATATCATGATCTGAGTGGGAAAATGTGTAATAATTTTAATGCTTATATGTCAGCGATATGTAGGCTGTAACATATGTTGTATATATGGCTAAAAATCAAGAGAGATAAACTCTATTCTAAAACAAGAAAAGTATAGCTATTACTAATGATTTTCTGAGTTTATTTCCTTTCTATACTATTATTATTTATAATTTATATATTTATAGAGTATTAATTATCTTATTAATAGTATTATATATTATTATCAATAAAATAAATATTATTATTTGTATATATTATATATATATTATTAATATAACAAAATATATATCTAATGGTGTATTTTATTTTTGTATATCTAATAACTTTGTAGTAGGTAACTGTAAAACTATTATTTTTCGTTAATATTATATATATATATCATACTTATATCATATACTAAAGAGAGGTGCGTACACCATTATCTATCCCGAACGTTTACGTCAACATAAGGTACATCTTTAAACATCTATTACATGATCTACAGTGTAATATAAAATAACAATTTTTATTAATCAGTTTTTGTTAAGAGACATTAATTATCGATTGAAACTTAAAATAAAGAAAACTCAATTAATAAACTATCAAGCTAATTTGAGTAAAAAACGTCTTGAAAAAATTGTGTAAAAAGTGTGAGTAAAGAGCACATACTATGATAATTATCCTCTGCGTGTGTTCACAAGAGATAGTAAGTTCATGGGAGTCTAGCAACTCAAAGAGCTGAAAAAGTGTAGCCATAAATTGTTGAATTGATTATTTTTAACTTATATAAAGGAATACACAAAATTATTCTGTCTTTAGCCGACTGAAAAACACATTAAACAATAGCACTAAAGCGGGGTTTCTCCGAACCTAAGCTTCTAAAATTGGTTCGGGAGGCGAAGCGGGGGGAGACTCTCGTCCCTATACAAGACCAACTGTCCCTCCAGTAGCGAGCTTCACGTAGGAGGGAGCACCTAAAAAACGTGTAAGTACACTATAAGACAAATTATATAAAACATTTTCGGGTCCACACGATGCACTAATACTCTTAAGTATAAGAAAATAACAATATTTGGTTATTAATCAAGTACTTGCTCTCGTATTACTTGTTGAGCAGGATGAGAAGTTATGACCTGTACAAGCGTACGCAGCATGCTCTAGGTTCTAATGTGTATACCAGACCTACTACAGATAATACATACTAATATTTTCTAAACTTGAAGCTAGAGGGCCCTGAGATGACTTGATATCTAATATATAGATAGTCAAGAATAAAATACTCAAGTTTTTTTTGTTTCAATCTATAAATTCCGTTTGAAACTGCAACTGCACGATGATATTACTTTAGTGTTCTGATCTCGAGCTGGCTAGCTGTTATATTTTTATAGTTAAATCGCATGTTGCTCAGTATCGGGGAGTAGGCTGGATACGATAATATATGAGAGTTGCCATAATTAGGTAATATATATAGTTGAGTTTATTATAACTGTGATTAAAGGTAAAGTATATATACTGTATAAAATATTATATATGACTATAATATATATATATGGAGTAATAGAGATATAATTATGTGATCATAATATCATCATAATATATATATATTATAGTAATAGGTATATATATATATAATTATTATATATCATCTTTTTTTCATAGATTATAAGTTAATAATACTATTGAAAGTATGAGTTTATAATCGTATATTGCAGATATGTATTTATATTATTTTTTTATATTTTGTTTTGTTTTTTTTGTTATTGCTATGTTATGTATGTGTAGCCTATATACTCTTTTACTCAGTTTGCTGACATCAAATATCATAAGATGATGTTGAGTAACAGTTAGAGATTAAAAGGAATAAGATAAGAAAAAGATCTAATAGTACGAACTCATTGAGCTACCTCAAATCGGTTAACTTTGATTAGGCCCGGCATAGTTTTAATTAATTTAAAGGAAGTATTTAATATTTGTTCTATAGCAGTACCTCGTGAGTTTAGAGAGTGCAAACTGAGCTTATATTAGAGTCTTAAAATATAGATGAGTTTTGGGCATAGAAGAGTCACAGATGTAATCGTAAATTTATTTTTCTAGCTGTAGTTAAAGTATTATTTTATTCAATTAGCAATGAGTTTATGAGTATGTATAATACAGAGAAGACTCGAAAGTACATAGTACAAGATGACACATACGACTAATGCATTTGCAGAGCATGAGGCGGGTTATGCAATGGTGATTAGATCCTCGTCGGAGAGCTACTCCTAAAAATGGCGGCGCTGAGCGTGCGACGTGAGGCCGTGTAACACTTACTTTCAACGGCGTGTCAGAGAGTAAGTTTGTATGACAATTATGGTCGAGAATATAATGTAAATATGAACTTATAGTACGAGTGGTGAGATACAGCGGCTTTAGCTGGATAGTGATTATAAAAGTAACTGCAAAGGGTTAGGAGGGCTGTGCGAGATGTCGAGGTTAGGAAGTTCTGCTAGGAAAATCAGTTGAAGTGCGTAGGAGTCGTTTTTGTGCCTAATTTTCCATGGAGTCATGTGTGATGTCGGAGTAGACATGGAGTCGTTAAACATCTGGATTAGATGAGGAGAGTCTTGTTATTGTCAGAGGAGAGTCGGAATCGGAAATCAGATAGAATTAAGTCCTGCTCGAACAGTTGTGAGAGTGATTCGAGGTAGTCAGAGAGAAATTCGTTGCTATGTAAGTGCAGATCTGTGATCGGAGTCTACAGTCGACAAATTTATAGAACTATTATTATTATAGTTATATAGGTTAAAATTTAGTTTTATTGATTCATAATAATACACTAGGATTTAATTATTATTATTATTGAATTGGATGTATTATTGAGTTGAGTTATGTGAGTGATGTCCTATATTATCTGGAATTATTATTAATCTAATAATTATTATTTATTAATTGATCTATTAATGGTAATAATAATAATTATAATGTTATTATTGGAGGTTAAAAATTAAAGATGTTATGAGAATTATTAATAGAGAAAAGGGAAGTTATCTAAATTTTTCGTTTGCTATAATATTTGAGCATAATAATAGGTATATATAAATATATATTAAATAATATATATATATATGATATATAGCATATAAATAAATAATATATATATAAGCTATATAAGTCATTATATATTTATCGAGAGTATATAGTAGTACAAATGGTTTTTTACACAATATTTAGCTCATATTAAATATGCTAATTTATAATGGCTCTATTATTCTATAATATATTGAGCTACGATAAGTCTTTAATTTAAGTAATTTGTTTCATCCGTGATGAGGGGTAAAGGTGCGTGACATGCATTCGAAAGTAAGTGACATAGTAGATGAGAAGAATGAACATGTACTACTACAAGTTGGAAAGATAGAGCCGATGACACTTGACCGCCATGCGGTTTAACCTTCATATAGAACTCTATTATAGGGTAGACTGAGCCTTTCAGAACATTACGTAACGTGAGCAGAGTGCAGTAAAATCCTTACACCCTTATATTAGCTTCATTATGGAACCGCGACGGGATCACCTCACTTGCTGTCAAGAAGTAATAGCAATAGGGTGCTAAGGTGGTGTAGGCGGAGAGTAACTATTTCACCTATGGTCCTAAATGAGGCCACAACCATAACCAGTCAACACAATAAATCCTGCCATTCTAATCCTTCATGTGCTCACAATGACGTGAACCTTTATACTAATCTTAACTTATCATTGTCCAAACTCAACCTTTCTGACTTACTTCTGCAGATATTCAATTTACTGAAAAGAATCCGTTATCTAGTTTCCTTCGGTAGTACTCTCACCAGCCAGCTCCTTTAATCCGCAAACATGCACACACTTATCAAACACTTAATCGACAACCCACTATTTACTGGAATCTGAGGCAAAACTTAAGCTTTTCGACAATAGATGCGCACTGAAACATTGCGTCAACGTACTTTCATTTATTCTTTATTTATTCCCTGTTCTTCCACCACACAGAGTTCCTCAAGTAATACGTTCAAGTATATCCGCTCATTGTATATTCAATATCTTCTCATAGCACATAAAGAACAACACCGCTTAATGCTTGTCCATCGTGCGAACTACATTCAACTTTAGGAATTCTATACGCTCTTATATGTCACAGCATCAGTGTATTCTCACTCGCTAACTAAAGTGATATCATTATAACGAGACATACAGAGTAACGAGAGGATATCGACTCTATGTATATGTAATTTTAACTCCTAGCGCCTCAAGACTTAAGTCCCTGGCATATACTATCCATTACATCCACCAATCGATATTAATTTGGGAGGATCTCAGCCACCTTCCTGCCATTCACTACTTTCCCTACTACCCTCTGCATCATCCGTTCCTTTTCCTATGTCTACATAATTGAGTCGTAAAGCTATGTAAACGTCAGACGAGTGCTTGTTTTCAGTAGAGTCTGCTAACCATCTAACATAACTTCACACATCGTGAGGACTGCTCCATTCATAAATATGATACTACTGACTATCATTACACGTTACTTTCAAATTCCCTTGATCCCCTTTTTACACACCTGCAAATCTCTCTATCCAAATCCTCTAAACTCTTTCAGATTCATACCCCAACTACAAAAACAAATCCATCCCGAATTATAGGGTTAGGGGCACTCTTCGCGAGCGTCAGCTCCATTCTCCAGTCATATTGTGGTTCCTGCAAACACACCATTTCCTGCACCCCATCTCTAATTCTTTCATACACCATCCATATACAATTGAACAACCAAGGAAGACATAACACATCCTGCTCACTCCCCGCCTCATCTTAAGATATTATCAGACTATAATAATATATATATAAGCACTATTTTTATAGCTATATTATATATATATATATATATATCAGTATATGAATATTTTAATACTATAATGATTAGAATATGATAACTTTAGTAGTGAGATTAGAAAGTATTTATAGAGTTAGAGTATTGTAGAATTATATATAGTGAGTACTCATTATATATATACGCTTGAGATCACTATATATATAATATATCATATATTATATATATATTAAGTATATATATATAGATCTCTATCTAAACTCATGAATGCTCGATATCACAAGTAATTGAGAAGGTATATGGTTAGGGATAATATTTTAAAACTTTCTTAAGTACATCTTGAGACTGAAAGTGATTGAGAGCACGCTGTTATTTTATAATGGATGTTTTATAATAAAAATAAAAATTAATTTGCATTAAAATTACGTTAAATACATTTGTTACCCGAAACTCAAGAAAATATTTTGGTTGTTGTAGAGTCTTGTAGTGAACGTCTGCATCATTTCTTTATGTCTTTACGGTACTTTACCGTATTGCATTTGGAGATATTAGATTCATTGAAAAATATTATATTTTTTAATTCTCAAAAGCAAGTAAAGGAAAAATAGTTGAAATCACAATAAAAAATGAATATGTATTCTATTACCAGTAACACTTGTAAGTGCACTAAGCTGAGTCAGAGTTTGAAATTTTGAATTTGACTGCTGGAGTCGGAGAATCACTGTAGTCGGAGTCGGAGTCTCGGAGACAGATCGTGACAATTAGTTTAGATATTGAGTATAGGATCGGGGACGGTGACGAGAATGGTGCCGAATATTATTTGTAATGTAAAGTGAGTAGTCGGTGAGATCAGAGTCGCGAGCAGTCGAGAATTTTCTGTTTAAAAAGTGGTAGTCGAAAGTTCCAGTGTGAGTGCGAGTGAAACTATTATTCCAAATTTAAGCACTATATTTTAATAGCTGTAGATGTGCAGATAGTCAGGAGTTCGGAGAGTCAGGTAAAATTTATTTTAGCGATACTCTCCTCGCAGAACAAGCACCTGAGATTAAACCTTTTATTAATAACTCATTTGTTTTTATTTGGAAAATTGGAGTGAAGAAATTCGTACGAAGATGGCCAAGTCAAAAATAGAAATAATTCTCAAGAACATTCACCTACCATTCCGTTTAATTTTGTTTTGAGGTTAAGCTTCACTTGTATAATAAGAGAAGGGGACCTATATATATTGAGGATAGAAGAATACACTCATTAAATCGTCATACTGAAGTAGTCTATCTACGCTCTCTAGAATTGTCTTTTCTACAAATATTTCTAATGTCGAAGTATGCTAATAGGTGAAGATACTGATCTTCTAGAAAAATATTCCTACGGTCTCTCTCGTCCTCATATCAAATATATCACATGCTGCACACTTCTATACCAAGTCAATAACAAGTCGCTACAAGAGAGAGTCGCCAGAAAATGTAATTTAGAGCAAGGAATAGTATCCAAAACCCTGAAGAAGTTTTTCTTACGCCTTTACTCATAATTTACAAAGTAAGTCTAATCAGGATCAATGGTGGTTACCCCAATTAAAATTGATGAACAACTTTAGAGTGAGTTCAGATAAGGAGTTGGCTCAATCACTTTTTCAATTCGCTCTGCTTCTCTCGCTCAGATATAGTATATATTATTATTGACTATATATATAATCAGTATATATGTATTATATATATTATAATACTTATTATATATATAATATATATATATGAGAGAGAAAGATTAATTAGATATATATATATAGTATTCAATATATATATATATATATATATATATATATATGTATATATATATATATAATGGCGAGTATAACCATTATTTTTATTAATAGTTATTTAAATATCATATAATATTAATATATCGTACAGTATACACTAAGAACTATAAATAATAATATTAAATCCAATAGTTTTCTTAAATGATAATAATAATAATAAATAATATTAATAATAATAATAATAATAACATAATTTCTCTTCTGAGAATAGTTTTAGCAAAATAATAATAATACTAATAAATCAATAATGAAATAATAATGGATTAATAATATAGGCGGCCTGGTACTGCTGGCTAGACGGACATATATATTAAAATATGTCTAATCTTACAGTAAAAAAAACTTCATTCCCTTACCACTGTTTGATAAAAAAAAAAAAATTATTCAATTTTTTTTTTAATTGTTGATTTATTATGTGAAACAATATTTTTTTTTTACGATTGATATTCCTCTGATTATAAAGGCAAGAGTTCTTAGAAAAAACTATACAAAGACTACACACTAACGCTTCAAAAGTAAAACTGACTAAATTCAGTAAATTGCAACCTATGCAAATGTATCGTTTTTGTGGGACGATCAATTATGACATGTTGAGCGCTAATTTTATAATTGCTTCGTACGTGCAATTTGAATTTCAGTTATTAAGGGTAGGGTCCAATGTTAAGAAAAACAAGCGGTTGACCTTCATATACAACCACCTGTTGTAGGTATAAAGGTATAAAACGTTGACGCGGTATATTTTCACACACATTCTTCTCGTTCAAAATTTAATTGACATGTGTTGTAAAGTGTCTGCAACAATCATATTGGTTTGACATTTGAATAACAGCTATTCAATGACGGCTTTTTATTTCATTCAATAATGAATCATTGGGATGTTATTATAAATAAGAGTAATTTATTTTTTTAATACTTTTAATCCTATTTCATAAATTTTAATAAGAATATAAAAATAATAAATAGTATGCACCCTAGCTGCTAAGTTGTATAAAATGTTGGTTGGCCGCAAACCTGCAACGCAGGCCACGAAGCCGCCCTGATATATATATATGATATAATATATAGTATATATATAATATATATATATATACTATATATAATATATATATATATATATATATATAATACTCAATATATATATATAATAATAAGTATATATATATATATATATAAATATAATATATAATATATATATGATTTATATATATATTATTATATTTATATATATATATAGTATAGTACTATTATAATTATATATATATATATAATATATATATATATTATATATATTTATTATATAATATATATATTATATATATATATAATATATATATTATATATATATATATTAAATATATGATTATATATATATATATATATATATGTTATAATAATATATATAATAATATATTAATAATATATATATATTACCTATATATATATATATAAGTATATATATATATATATATATACTATATATGTTATTATATGCTGACTTTTTATATTTTTGGGTTCCTAAAGGCAAGTAGGCCGTTGCTAACTCTGCCTACCCTGTGAAAGCCGCCACTGCCCTGTAGATAGGAATTAATATAAGCAGCAGCTAGGCTATATGAATACCAGCTGTCTATAGAGAATTTTCTCGTCGTAACTTGGATTGTTTTTTTTAACGTTCTTGCAGCATGCTTAAATATATGATTGGTATAAGGTTGAAGTTAGTTTCATTAGAAATATAATCCAATATTGAAAATAAGGTGACAACGGTTAAAATAAACTTCGAAGTTTACAATTGCATTTGTGATGTGGAAGTCGCAAGTGAGTGAGCTTGGTTTGAACGCATTGAAGTCACTCACTGAGTCAATTCATAACTTTTGTCAGCATTCAAAAATTTTCTGACTACCAAACTCTACTCTACTATACTTGAAAGTTCACTCCGACTCCGACCCTCTCTGAAAATTACCGACTCCGACTCCGATTCCGATTCCCCCTCTTGAACCATTACACCAGCGCTTCCGACTCCGACTCATCCTCACATGAATTACGCAGACTCCGACTGCTATGTCCGTGTACTCCACCCTTTGAAAATTACCGACTTCGACTCCGACTCCGACTCCGACTCCACTCTCTTGAAAACTCCGAACTCCCGACACCGAGCTAAAGCTAAGCGCCGACTGATTCCGAATCCAGACTCGACTCCAAAACTCCGACTCCACAACCTGATACTGTATTGTATATATTATTATATATATATAATATATATATATATATAGATATATAATAGATCATATATATATATAATACTATATATTTATAATATGATATATATATATATAAATATATATATATATTTATATATATATATTATATTATATATATATATGTATAGGGTATATATTATAATATATATATATATATATATATATATATATATATATATATATATATATATATATATATATATATAATGTATATATATATAATATATTATATATATAATATAATATATATATATATATATATATATATAATATATTGTATATATATATATATATATAATATATATGATATATATATATATATTATATATATATATATATATATATATATATATATATATATATTATATATATATATATAATATATATTATATATATATTATGTATTATATATATATATATATATATATAATATATTAAAGG
>JABUQX010035314.1:17500-30000 GCA_015478945.1 Trachelipus rathkii
ACTCAGACTTCACCAACTTGATGAAATAATGATACGCAGATTTTCCATTAAATCTTTAATCCTACCATAGCATAAAGTCTTTATTCCTACCATATCCATAAATTCCAAAATAAAAACATAGCTGAAAAACCATAACTAAAAAAACCTGTATAAAATGAAAACAAAGAAACAAAATATAAATCAACTGTTCTTCAAATTAATGAGTTTACTAAATATAATATTTTGATTAAAACTTTAATTAATATTACATTTTAAATATCTAAAGTTTTACAAGAATATTATAATCTATACTTTTATTAAAAGAATTAATAAACGGATCTGATTATGTAATATAGTTATTTAATTAAATTAAGGCAGTGAAATATATTTCTTTAATTATCGTTTACATAATTTTTAAAAATGAATCTTACATCTTTAACATGTTTAGGCAGAAATATATATATAATATTCAAATATATTCAAAATTAATATAAATTATAATAATTACATTTTACACTTGTCTTTATTTATTTATTCGGCAATACTTTAGAGTTCAGACGAATGGTTCTCAAACTTTTTTTTATTACATCATTTAGTTATTTATTATTGGATTATTATTATTATATTCTTATTTTTTCTTAGTATTATTCACTATTATACTTTTCTTGTGTCTTTTTATTAATTAATTCATTATTATTATTATTATTATTATTATTATTATTATTATTATTATTATTATCACTGATGCCACTTGTCAATATTGCATTGTTATTATTATATTATTGTTAGCATTATTTAAAGTAGAACAATATTTACCATTGCCATCAGTAACCATAATAACAATTATTATTATAAATTATAATTAAATAAAACTTATTAATGACTTGGTTAATTAAAGTTAGTTATACAATAAATGTTATTTCTAATTACCTCTGCTCCTTGACCGAACTCTCCGACAGCCTTTCTCTACATTGTTTTGGCTGTCCTAATTTGTTTCCTGTTTTTTATAATCATTATTTTTTTAAAAAATAAAAATAAAGAAAAATCAAATATAGATTGATATATACCAATATATATATAATTTCATTATACATATATTTATATATTCAATGTATATTTAAACAAAAATGTTTTGCTTTTAATTTATAAAAAATATAATTCCCCATTTTTAAAAGACACGAATCTATCTAATTCTTGTTGGGACTCTAAGTTTTTCAGCCCTCCCTGATTCAATGTCTAACTGCTAATTGATTTCCTAAGTTTAAAAACTTGTTATCTCAAAGCCTTATCTGTCCCAACTGGTAGCGATCTAAAGTGACAATGCCCTTTTAAAACATTCTAATCCTCCCATCTCCAAATCTTCCAACCCTCCAGCTATCTGTCTCTCTTCTGATCTTCTGTCTTTTTCTCTTCTTCTCCCTGTCTTCTCTTCTTGGGAGTATCAAAATAGGACTTGGATAGCAGATGAATCATTCCAAATGCGGGGTTCTCCCAAGGGTTCTCATAGGGTCTTTCGGGGGTCTTGCGAGGTTCGAAAAGCATAGAGATTTGTTTTATGGCTCATAAAGCAGCAGAGTTTAGTTTAAAGCCATAAAAAAATTGTCAAGTTTCAGTGAATGTTTTATTATTGTGAGAAGTATGAGAAGAAGTAAAGCATATCTAATATTCTCTTAAGAGCAAACAGACTTTAAAATTAAAATTAAGTCTTTCTCTTTATGTCAATACTGATATTGCAACATCTTCCCGCTCCAAGAGGTTGACTAAATTAAACTGCCTTGAAACTCCTTAGTTCAGAATGCAAACTTAAAAAAAGTAAATTTCGATCATTGAAAATTTTGAAGTTAGAGTTACTTTGCTGCAATTTTTATTTCATTCAATTTTAAGTTATTAAATTAAGATTTGAGAATATAATAAATAAATTAATAAAATTTATAGTTTCTCAAAACTTGTTAGATGTTAAACATGAATGGAGTTAAATTATTATTTAAATCTATTGGTCTTCTGTATCGATTCACGAGTAGTAAAAGAAAAGTTATTTACATCACAATGTAAGATGGACAAGATTGTACAAAAGATTTTCTTATTAAATTATTTAAACATTATTAAAAAAAAAAAATTTACTAATGTGAGTTATAGGCGTATGAAGATATGAAATAAAGAAAATTAAAACATATATTTTGCCACTTAATTATCAAAGAATTGAAAAAATAAAAAAACTTACATAAAATTCCTGAAAGCATAATATGTAGAAACATTTAAACATATTTAAGAAGCAGCCAAGCCACTGTTTGTAATTCGGTACAGTAATAGAAATGTAAAGTGGTAATCCATTGTTCTTTATTTGTTGACTGTACACAATAATACAGGCGTTCCCCATATTTAAAATCAAACAGTCAACATTTAAAGAAGGCTTTTTTAAAGCAAGTTACGTCGATGTTATGTAAAAAAGTTTTACAAGGAAAAAATAAATTATTTTAATCTGATCTTGGATCTTCTAACGTTATATGAAAATATTTTAGTTTAATGTGGTCGCCATCATTACGTTAAAATGATAAAAAAAATCTGGTATAGGATATAATTAAAATTATTGAAGGAATTAGAATTATATTTTTCATTAAACATGATTAAACTCCGTTATAAATTAATTTTATTCAAAAAAAATAAAAAAAAACGTTTCTGATTTTAAATGTCAGGATACATTAATACTTTTGTGTTTTCAAAAGTAGAACTGCTTAGGCTAATATCTGAGATTGTTTTTTAGAACTTTAGTTAAAAAGTTAATTTTTGTATAATGGAATGATAAAATAATATAATAAAGCTTAAGAATTAAAAATAAAATTTAAAATTCTATGTATGTTTTCTTATTTTAATTTTCCAAATATAAAATTAGAAAATTTTTTTCCTGTAATAATATTCTTTATAATAGCGATAAGCTAATTAATATTAAGAAAATATCATGCGAATCAATATCAATTAAAGTTTAGAAGCATCAATATCCCGGATTTGCATCAGATTCTGACTAATCATGGGATGGAAATCTTTAATATTACTTATAATAAAATTAAATATAAGAACAATTTAAATTAAAAACATCACAATTAAGCAATAAAAATTCTGATAACTGAAAATTAAAGAATTCTAAATATAAAATAAATAAGTTTTAAAAAATTCATATAAATAGTAACTTTATAAGTAATTCTGAATGGGTCTATTTTTATTATTAAAACAAAAACAAAAACAACAAAATTTATAATAAATGTTTTTAGTTTTCAGATTTTCTTTAAATAAAACTAAAAGAATAAAATCAGTTATATATAACGTATAAAAAAAAAAAAGTTTTCGATTTTTATTTGAATTTTTTATTTAACAGAATAATAAACCAGGTAACAATAAAAATTTTTTCGGTTTTAACGAGACAAAATAAAAGAAGAGATATTGTCGGATTTTCCACGAAAAGAGTAAAAAGAATAAGAGTTACTTGTAAAGTTTTTTTATATTCTGTAAACAACAGATACTAATCGAAGATTTACAAATTTATAAAAATGTTAAATATCGGTTTCAAAAATATCACCAAAATAAATATTCTAATTTATATTCTTGAGTAATTAGTATAATTCCATCTTCCATGGTGTCTTCTAACACAAATCCTATAAATTCCGATTTGGTCATTCTCTTCAGCCAAAGACTGAATGTTTTTCTTCTTTCTCTAATGTTCTTTCCAGTAAATGAATTGGTCATACTTCTGAGCATTTATTTGTGCCGTTTAATAGAGATAGGCTAAACAACTACATTATCTTATTTTTCAAAGTTTTCAGATGAAAGTGGCCAAAATTCAACTTATTCCTTCTGATAGATGATCGGAATGAAAAGATTTCTAGGGTCCAAAGTTATAAAAAGTTATAAACTTTTTATTTTTATTCTAGTAACTTCTGTCATCATGTAATCCAAGATGTAATTATGTTAACTAGAAATTGTTTTCTAAATTTATCAAAGATTTTATTTACAATAAACTGAACAAAGATAATGGAATCAATTAGAAGATTGGAAGAGAAATATTCTTTCTTTATCTTCTTGGTCCAATTAGTATTCCATGGTATTTTCTTAATATTAATAGGAACTATTTAGTATATCACATGTCTTTTTCATGATATATATTCCATCTGAATATTTATTTTCAAAGAACTAATTTCAAATGTTCTTTGTTATGAGTTTAGTAAATGGAAAACTCATTAAGATTTCTTCCTAAGTTTAATCAATTTATATATAATAAACTAAGTTCTTATATCAGTATAAGAATATAAAAAGTATTTTTAATTTCAGGTACTGGGTGGAATTTATTGAGAATCCTATGAAGAATTGCTATCTATTTCAGTGGTGTTATTCAATCATCAATTCTTCTTATCCTCAATATTTTCTTTTTCCACCTAAAACTTCTTCAAATTCTGAATTTAAAACTTATAAGTCTATGCTCCTCAGTTATTCAATCCATATTTATCAATTGTTTACAATTCTGATGGCAGTTTATGTACATTTTCTTGGTCAAAACCAAAATATTTTAACAAAGAAAATTTCATCACTATGAAATAATAAAATTATATTTTTCTAGAATTCAGTATGCTGACTAATTTTCCTAGAAATTTAAATTCGTCTCTTGAGTGGAGAATTTTCGCATATTTCTCTTCATTCTAGTTTAAAATTTAATTAGTTTCTTATAATTCGTGTCTTTCATGTGGGAATGAAGTAGAAGATATCGATTGGACAACTCATAGTTCAATACTTCCTACCATCATCACTTACATTTCATCATTCTTAACCAAAATTAGTTTTCTGTTCTATTTGTTGATTATCTTATCAAATTTACCAATTGTCTGGTTGTTTTTTCTAAATTTAACAATCTGCTAGTTTCTTAAAAATATGAAGAGAAACCAAAATCCTACAATGTTCTCTCTTTTTTTTTTTTTATTTAAACATTCATAGAAAAAATTGAATTTCTGATTTATTTTCTTGCTAATTTCTTAAAAATATGGTTATGGGTCTTTACCCTATTCTATACATCTGTAATCGATTGTAATCGCTATGTATGATTCCTTATCTTTATACATATATAATCAATTCTATAAAATAAAATATGTATGGTTCTTTTACCATAATAAAAAAATTTCTATTAAAAATATATAAAAATGTAATTTTCTGTAATATTTTTTACCATACATCTATAAAATATATTTTTCTTCTATTAAAAATATATAAGGTTTTTCTTTATATAAAAAATTTATATAAAAGACAACTGAAACAATTCATGCAATGAATCTGAACTATCCTTTTATGTGATTTTATTTTCCTTATAATCACGTATAAGACTGTTCAATGGTGTTATTGATAATTTCCTGATAAAATAACGCTATAAATTTTCAATGTGTTACGTAGTAGATACAACTTTAGAGTAGGGTAGGTGGTATATTTATATTTTCCTGGATAAATAACATTATAAATTTCAATGTGTTTTGTAGTATTATAGTAACTTGAAGATTCAATTTCTTTCTGTAGCTCGAATTGATTCTTATGGAAATCAGATTTTCATACAACATTGCTTAACATTTCTGATGATCGATAGAAGAAGGTCTTTGAGATAGAAGACGTTGTCCACAACAAATTTTAAAACTTTAAAATTACAACTTCTTTTAAATTTCTTTCTTAATTTTCAGATTAATATAAAACAATTTCTTTGAAGGTTTTCTTTTAGTAAATTTGTTCACCTGATAAACTTTTTACTTATTTCTTGTTATTAGGTAGATTTTGCCAAAATATTTGCTAGTAGGAATTTACTACTTAATTCCTAGGTAGGTCTGGTTATCCTTGCCAAAATAAAAGTAAAAATTGTTGCCAAGACTGGAATTATTGCCAGGACAATCCTGACTTTTCCCTTTTGGCTATCTTAAACTCTTTAGTCTTTTTAGTGCACTTCATAAAAAAATAAAAAACACAAGTGTTTTTGAAACACACCTTCTGACCAGTATGTTCACTAATTATGTACAAAATATCATTACTTACGACAGATTTAAATTTAAAAAAAAAATTTAATTTTAATTGAAGACACAATAACAATGATAAATGAAAGAAAAATAAAATAAAGATGATAATAAATTGAACTTAAGAATATGATATAATGATATACAAACGCTTTGCAGAAGACACAGAAGCATTAACAAACAATTCTTCAAACGCTCAATTGAAAATGATTGATATATCGTTCATAAAAGCAAAACCACAGCTGTCACTGAGATATCAACAGCTAACAACAATAAAAGATTGCAAACCGAAAATTTATCATTTAAAGAAAGGTAATAATTTGTATAGAGTTGTGGAGTATTTATGACAAGTGACCAGTAAAAGAAAATTAGTAATATTCATGTTCTTCCTGAAACTCCTACCGAAATTACATAGGCTTGAAATTACACGAACAAATGGAAATCACCTTTGAGAAATGGGGAGTATCAGTCGACATATTAAATGATGGCTACTACGAAATTACCATTATATTTACAGAATTACTTAACAAATGAACGCACTACTCAAAATCCTTGAAAAAAGGACAAATGCCAACGTGTTACTACTCTTTTAAATGAAAGGAAATTAAAGAATGCCTTAAAAATCTAGAGATTAATTACCTTATTTCCAGTTCTGTGTGAATTAATTATAAAAGCAACAACTATCTAAATACAACGTTTCAATTTAAATAAAGTTATAAGCAAGCAGAACATGGAGTTGTAATACTCAACTAATCACATTTATGTAGACTAATATCTGGCGGAATGATCTAATGAATATGAGATGCCTCTATGTATTTCTTTTCTATATTGTGAAAAGCAATGAAACAGTGAGAACTAGTTATGTTAAAAATGCTTTGAATAGTCTATATATTATCAAACCATTTGTAGATGCCTTAAAGTTTCTTATTTGATAATACTGCAACAATATTTACGTTTTTGCTAATAGTGTCCATTTATAAACGAAAAATAGCTTCTAATGCTAATATTGGAAACATATTCCGTTCATATTCTACAGAAAAACTAATTTCACTATTACCTTAATAAATTTCAAAATGGAAGGCATTGTAGAATAAAAAAGTCAGGCAAAAAGCGTCAAAATTCATGGAAATATTTTTAAAACCATTGCCATGTTCAAATAAGCATTTTTTTAAGCTTAAAAGCCCGAACAAAGAGAGAGTTATGTCAAAACCAGGAAAGTACAGTATGTTGAAACCGTGCTGGGTACCATAGACTCCTATGAGTCAATAAACTTTGCCCCTTTATTAACACCTTTAAATTTGCAATATAAAATGGAGATCGTCGGGAATTTTTTAATCGACATTCGATGTTTATTTGATGTTGCTCGGTTACCGTCGAAATTTAGCAACTTCTTTTATTTTAACAATCGTCTTCAGTCTTAATATGATACTATTTAAAAATATCGTGTAAATCCCCCAAAAAGATAGTTAAGAAATGTTTCACTTTAATTATCTAAACAAGCCTATGGGAATTGACATTAATCAATAAAAGAGTACGCAGAACTAGTCGTAGTAAGAGTATAAAACCGTTCGCCACATTTCGCAAGAAAAAGAAAGCCGTGCCAACAGTGGCCTACGCGAGCATTTCGTTAATAAATATTTACCAAGAACATACTTAACACTCTTGAATAATTCATTGAGCCCCACACAAGTATACACCTTATTTTTATAAATTAAATGACAGTCAATAAATTACATTAATAAATAGATAACTAAAATTACTTACAATAATTTATAGTTTCTCATCAACACCACCACGAACTTATAGTATATCATACTACTCGCCCGAATAAATCCCTGCGATGTATCTACATTAGCCTCCTCAATATTATCGACTCACTGAGAACTAGAGAGACGACGGGTATACTCTAGGTAACATCGTAACGGAACTACAAAATACACTGCTCAACTTTATATCCAATTTACTGGTACAAAAAACCGCCTCCATCTTTAATATACACGCTCTCACACGAACTCGTTCAAAGGAAAGCCTCCGTGTCGGCAGAACGTCGTAAGTATATCTCACGATAACTGTTTGTTGTCAACTCGAATCTCCGATTTCAAAAAATAACAATTAGGCTCACCCCTACACACACCAATCATAAAAAAAAAATAAAAAACATTTTGTTTTTAAAAAAAAACCGAAAGCGAAATTTTTACCATCATTTTAAAACATAACATAAGAGTAAAAAAAACATTAAAAAAACTGTATAATATATTTATTAAGTAATATATCTCTCTATCTCAACCCTTACTACGTGTACCACAATCGTTATTTCACTCATCGCGGGCTATTGTTCTTTAAAACTCGAGAATAATACGATTGTGAATCGTTATTTTCGACATATTGTCTTATCGATATTCCCGTACTATTACCCATTATAAATAATTCTTCTATGTTTATCTTATCCTCTCACAATACATAGTTAAAAAATCTAACATAATTAGTTTCACTTATGAAATTTTTCATACTTTAAAACTTACATACTTCTGAACTCATTTGCTTGGATGTTATAAACTTTCTATTATCTTAATGTATCAAGAAAAAATTAATTTATTAAAACATTAATTAATTTACCTTTTCCATTGTATCTCTATTCTCTTCAATAATTACAATTCTATTTCAGAACTCGATAGAATATTATTCGCCTTTTACAGATATCCGCTTAATCCGTCTTTTATTAAGCTTAAATTTAATTCTTTTTCACGAAATATTTGGAATCATTTTTCCTCCATTACGGTAAGATCGACGGTCCATCTCAGTTAAGAAAAAAAATATTTTTTTTGAATTAATAGAGAAAAAATAAGTTATTTGGAATTATATCCTAAAATTTAGTTCAAAGTCATTTCCAGAGGTTTTTCTGTTATTTGAATTAATATAATTAGAATGGAAAATAAATCGTTAAATATATATGATATATATATATATATATATATATAATAATATTATTAATATATATATAATATATAATATATATATATATATATATATATATATATTATATATATAATACGTGTATAGATTATAATATATTAATATTATATTATAAATAAATAATATAATATATATAATATCTTTGAAATATATAATTTTTAGCATTTTTGTATATTAATTTAGCCACGTTAAAATGAATATATAGTATATATTATTAATTAATATATTAATATAATATGATATATATATATATAATATATATTATATATAATATATATTAATTAATATATTATCATATTATATATATATATATATATTAATTATATATATAATTAATATATATATAATAATATATATATAATATATTAAATATAATATATTAGTATATATATATATATATATATATATAAATACTAAAGTAAGTTTATAAATACCACTAAGAAAATAACAGGGGGAATATAAAAATTTATCTTTTAAAAAAAATTAAGCTGTTTACGTTTCGAGACTATATCTTTAAAACGAGCAGTCTCCTCCTCAGAACTAACATGAAATAAAATTTAAATTTAACAAAAATTAATAAAACTAAAAATAAAAAACACAGAGTTATATAATCTTACCTACAAATACTCAAATGGTATAAGCAACAAGTCGGAGCAGAGAAAGAAAATGGATTGGAGACTTTCTATTCATAATTGTTTAAGAATTTAGTTTTTTTCAGATAGGTATTTTTTCTTGTTATTTGATCAAATTAAAAATCCCTGCAGAAATTACTGAATTAAACTTAGTAGAAATACAAAAAGATTCCCAGCTAATTTGATTAAATTTTTTTATCTGTAGATTGAAATATCTAATAATATACTCGTGCAGTAGCAGTATTTGTAATATCTCGATAGACAGTGGATGCATAAATGGTTGAAAAATAAACCTCACAAAAATGGCATTTCACTCGCGTTCCTCTTCTACTACTTCTCCTTTATGTTGATCGCTATCACTCTACTATCTAAATCTAACTTTGATGCGCCATTTCTGCACTAGCTTTGCAAAATAAATCAGAGTTTGTCGACCACAGTGACTATTATCTAAGGACACCTTATAAACTCCACCCAGCCACTTCGAATTTTAGAAGTATTATTCTCAAGTTAAAGATTCGCGAATTTGTACTAGAAGGAGAAAATGCCGAAAAACAACAATTTTTTATATCAAATACAACCTATTAAGCTAACATAAGCTCTCGCTCAACTGGGATAGAGATTTAAAGGTGAACACATATATCTATGGTATTCGACTTGCACACCATTAAACATCTTCAGATCAGATTAACGGGAATTTTGTAGAATTTTCCCCTGTCCTAATTCCTCCACTTACTTACAAGAACTAGATCATGACGGAGGTTTACTAATTTTCGAGAGAATATTTACACACACTGCGGGGAGCGCGTATCTGGCCCACTAAATTTTTCCGCGAAAAAAGTATACGCGACAAACGTATATATCTTTTTTATCCAATTTCTATAGTTTATTCATAGATACTTCAGGCATGCGACAGTAAGTTGAGAATATTATCCTTGAAATAAACTCCGCATCACCTCTATAAATCCTTCTTCTTCTCCTTCTTCAGGTTTCCATGAATCTTTCCCGTTGATTACGTATTTACATATCTACCAGAGATGTGGGTTAAGCATGGAATTTTTAAATTTCAATTAACTCTGAGGATCATCTTTTATATTGTATACACAAGTGTCCTGCAAAAACAAACTGTTCATCTAAGCCAAAAATGAACAAGAAGATTCCTATCTGAAAAAACTAAATATTAGCCTTGTAATACATTGTGCCTGAAAGAAAGTCCACGAGATCGAGAACATTTTCTCCTTTCCCCTTGTTCTGCACTTGGATTCTTGTTAATTTCTTCTGATGATCTAGGACCTCTTTTACTTTCTCTTCATTTTTAAGTGTTTTTTACTAAATTTTCTGCTGATCCAACTCTTTAAATTATGCCTTTCATATATGAGCTTAGTTTCTGAGGAGGAGACTGCGCGTTTATCGCTAACGAGCTCTGCAATAATCGTAAGGAACAGCAATGTTCCCGCCGCATTTAATTGTCTAGCATGGGTAATTTTAATAATTCTTGTCTCTCGAAAAAGTGTTACGAAAGTAGACGGCTTTGATTGAGAGAATCACATTCACCTAACTCTATAAAATATTTGTGATATATATATATCCATATAGCACACACTTGTATTCTATCTAAAATCTATTAGGAAAGTCATAAACTTATTCCTTATTTCTTAGAGTGATTCCATTACTATGGAATCACATCCCCTAATACTTAATATCAGATCATCTAGTGTAATATATATGTAGCTTATTCAACGCTCGATAGGGTACTCTAACTGGTGACAATATACGTCTCTTTCCTGCCCTTAAATCAAGGACACTAATGTAATAAGTATAGGTGAGGTAGTAAATAGAGTAATAATCTTTATGTGGTTGTATAGAGCTCTAGACATATTAATCATAAAGCTAATTTTGGATCGTAGTATAATTGGCATATGCGTCACCTATCTTAATAATATACGTCTAAAGTATACTCAATACTTCCTCTTGGAGTTCCTACCTTCTCTTTATAATGCTTACTTACTATTGTATCAATTAAAGTTTTATTCTTACCATTAGTATCTCTGTAGTTACCGCATCGTATCCCATCATATACACCTATCTATTATAATATATATTATATTATACCGATTGAATGGAATAGCGACTTTCCTCAATTATATACCTTATATCTCTATTATTAATATATATAATATTGTAGGTGTTCCTATTACAAGTATCAGAACTATATCTCCAACTTTTATTCTTACTTTTCATTACATCAACGATCTCCTCAGCTGTATACTTCCAACTCTGTTATCACATATATAATATTATATCTTTATGCTCATGACGACTCAACTTATAATAATTATATACTACTCCATTCTTATATTTTCACTTATATATCATTTTTTAAATCTAAATTCTGCTTTCTCCTCTTATTTTGCTATCTAGTAGTTAGCACTCTCATATACTTCGGATATTAATTACCGATTCTATTCTTGCAGACACTGATGGGAATTATTCCCAGGTGAGGGTATATATGTATATATTAGCCTAGTCCACAACTCTTTATTGTGAAATTTATTAATCTCAATTTATTGAAAACTTCCAACTCTTAACTAAATAACTTCACCTATCTTCAAAAACACTACTACTCCTATAAATAACTTTCTATTTTCTTAATTTACTATATTTCTGAACTAGGTTTTCACTTAAACATTACTATTCAACCTGTTACTGACAATATATATATAAAATACTATTTTTGAGTTGAACATAAACAATATATATATTGAGAATCTGTGAGAAAACCTCATATCCTATAACAAATACGGTTGCCTAAAATTAGTGACCTATTATATAATGTAATGTATGGTTGTAGTATGTCTGTAGGTTTGATGTATGTGTATGTATGTATGTA
>JABUQX010035315.1:0-2500 GCA_015478945.1 Trachelipus rathkii
GCAGAGGAGATGTATATAGTCCAAGCTATATTTTAATTTTATCGGAAATTGGCTAAATTTTCAAAATTTACATAATGGCAAAAAAAGATGACTTGGTTTTTGCTAACGAAAATTTTAAGTGTTAGGTGGGTCCGAGATTTGACCCACATGATTATTAATATTAAAATAATATATGGGTGATTAAAAGGCATTTCAATTTCTTACCTAACAGGTTTCTAAGCATCCTAAACACATGGGAATGATAGCTAATCAATCAGTATAGAGGATATCAGAAATATTTAGAAAAGAGAAAAAAATTAAAAGTTACAATTTTTTAAAAATTAAAATTTTTAAACAGTAAATGTATTTTTTTTAAGTAAAATTTTTATATCGCAGTTTTTTTTTATTCAACACATGTTAAACTTCAAACTTGAGTTTTAATTTCATAGGAAATTGGCTAAATTTTCAAAAAATAATATAATTCGCATAAAAATATGACCTTGGTCTTTGCTAAACGAAGATTTATTAGGTGGGTCATTTTTACCCCAGGAACCCGTACGTGTCCAAAAAACTTGACGAACCCGTTCTAGGGTTAATGGTGTTACCAATTACCATAGATTATTAATAATATGGTCTAGGGATGCCGGAAGAGGACCGATATATATCGATATTGATATTTTTTCCGATAGTATCGAAAAAATATCGATGATATTTTTTCAGTCGATATATCGATATTTTATCCTCAGTATCGATAATCAACGATGTTTTTTTTACTTCTAGAAATTTTGAGCAGTTTTCCCTTTTCATAAAATAACATTTAATCAAAATGTGTGTATTTTTCAGGCACGTTTAGATGATTGGTACATTTTGTCTGACTCAGGAGTAATAGGGAAGGAGGTCAGATGTTATAATTATACAAGAGAAGAACAATTTTCATGAAATATATCTAAACCATAAATCTGCCAACTATGTAGAACTCGTACAGAAAATGCTTTCAAACTTCAAAAATTTGAATGCTAATATGAGCATAAAAGTTCACTTTCTACATAGTCACTTAGATCGGTTTCCAGATAATCTAGGATGTTATATAGTGAGGAACAAGGGGAGAGGTTCCATCAAGATATCAAGGTGATGGAACTAAGAAAGATACCAAGGAAGATGGGATACACACATAGGTGGGCACGATAACGAAAAGTTATCGCGATAACCGATAAGTCGATAACGAAAACCTTATCATCGATAACCGATATTCGATAACTCGTGATAAAAATATCGCCGATAAGGCGATAACCGATAAATCGATAAATCCAAATTTTCATGTATTTCAATTTATTATAAATAAAATGTTTAAAAAAAAACACGACTTTGGTTTTTAAGAAAATGTTAAAAATAAATTTATTACATCTTCTTCACCTATTTTATAGATTATCAATCATAAATTTTTCCCGTTTTCTTTCGACACGTACCCAGAAAATATGAGAATTTTGCTACTTGTTTTATATAACAATTATATTTCTTGTTCATTAAATATTTAAGTTTTTTTTCCTTTGCTTCTCAGTGGTTTTTTTCTATAATCAAATTCTTTATTTCTAATCTTATGCTCTGATGTTATGATCTATAATGTAATGTAAAAAGCCAAAGATAAAGGTTAATAAAGGGTTTGGGAAAGGAAATCAAAGAATTAGTTAATACAAATTTATCAATATAAAATATAAATACTCGGTTCTGGCCTTCTGCAGCATTTGAATGTTCCCCTTCATAAACATGAGCATATTAAAGTTTCTTCATCTGACAGAGAATTCCTCTTGGCTCTGTAGATATCTTTGCCAAGGGAGAACAATCGCTCCGCCGCAGCGCTAGACGGCATTGCGGATTGTACCTTTATACAGAGATAGAAATAAGCACTGTAGTTAAAAGCTAGGTCTGACAGCCTGTCTGTCGATTTCGCCTGCAACCACTATTAGAATGAGAGCAGACTTTATCTTGATTGATGCCTTTGATGACGTTGACCTATCGAAGTTAGTTCAGTTGTAATCACCAGCATACACAGATGCTTCAGTAAGTCAGCTTCCTCTCACTTCCTTTTCCCTCGCTGCCTGCTGGTACTGTTGGCGTTCTCGGGTTCGGTACACCGAATAACTCTTCCACCTTCTTCTCCATCGGGGCCCTGACCTCTGACTTTTTGGCCATTGTTTCCTGCGCGGCGCTCGGCCACATCAGGCGAAACCTGGGATAGAAGGCATGGCCAGAAGGTACTCATCTTCAAGAAGGTGCTGGAGAACCTCTTCTTATATGGCGTCAAAGGAGGGTATTGCACCAGAGGGTACGCAGACTGGAGTTGTCCAATTGGTCTTCAACAGTCAATCAGCTTTTTTTTGGTCACAATGAAAGGTGGGGATCAGCACGCCCAGATAGCACTGCTTCCTCCCTTGGATTTTGGACTCCAGTGGCCAACGGCGACTGGTGCCTATGACCTGATAATTGAAAATGACAGATTATTTAACTTGTTTTAAAATTTTAG
>JABUQX010035315.1:7500-32500 GCA_015478945.1 Trachelipus rathkii
GATGATTCAGGACACCTTTACCTGCAGTGTCCTTGTCAAGCAACTGCTTTGATATTTCATATTTTACTAACCATTCATTTTATTTATTATTATTATATATATATATATTTTTTAAGGGTTAGCATATGCTATATTGTATATAATTTCTTGTATAACTGAACTTTTTGTTTACTAATTTATTCATTTACTATATATATATATATATATATATATATTGATATATATGGGTATATTATCGGCATATATATATATATATAAAAATGTTATAAATTATAAATTTTCTATATTATATAATATATATATATATAAATATTATTATTTATTATTATCATCCACCTTCTTTCCCCAAGACCGGTGGTAAGGTGCGTGAAATGCACCGGAAACAGAATAGTAAAAGAATATGACACAAGTCGAAAAGAAAGCCCAACCTTAATGCCCCCTTTATACATACTAGTGATAGCTCGATCGTAGTCAGAAATCCACCTTAGACTTCGACTAAAAAGGACCCTCATTTTGGTATCTCGTCAGTGTGGGGGTTCCTTGGCCCAGGTGGGCCACAACGATACCCCCTCACAAAACTCCGCCATTCACTCCTATTTTGCACCTTTATTCTCGCCTCTGCCAAACTCACATGTCTCTTCCAGGCATTCCTTTACTGATTCAATCCACTTTTCCTTCGGTCTCTCAGTCGGTCGATTCCCAACACACTCACCACTATACATCCGCTTAACCAACCGGCTATCATCCATCCTTTCCACATTCCCAAACTATCTCAACGTACTATCATTTATTCTCTCATTCATCCCTTCCTTCAAACCAACACAACTCTCTAATACGTTCATTCTTCATTTAATTCAATTCTTCTCACACCTAACACGCCCCTAAGAATGTCCATCGGAACACATTAAACTTTGGATCTATACCTTATTCCAGACCTAGTCTCACTACTATACATTAACATAGGTAACAACATACCCTCATGTAAGACACTGGCGCACTCAAGACTTAGTCCTTTCAACATTCACCAAACGATTTAATTGCACCAGCCACCTTCCTGCCATTCACAACTTTCCTACTACACTCTGCATCGTCCGTTCCCTTTTTATTCAACATATAATCCTAAATATTTAAACTCAGAATACCTGTTCCAGCTGCCTCAACCACATCTAAATAACTCCAACAACCGATGACTGCAATCCTCCAACATAACTTACTCTTATTCTACGTTTACTTCTTCAAGCCTCTCCTTTTACACACCCTGCCAATCTCTCTACCAATCCTCTCAAACACTCTTCAGATTCACTACACAAAATTGAATCCCGCACATAATAAGGTAGGGCACCCTTCCACTCTCTTCCATTCTCCATCATTCTAACACCATCTCCTGCCACCCCCACCTCTAATTCTTTCATAACCCCATCCATATACAAATTGAATAACCAGGAAGACATGGCACAACACACATCCCTGCCTTACTCCGATATTAAAATTAAACCAACCCTGCTTTCGACAACCATTTATTCTTACCACACGCTTCATATCTCATACATACTGTGATTCCATCTCAGAAGCCTATCACCACACTATATATCACTAACACCCTATTAAAAATATCATACCGCCTGTTGCAAATCCATAAAACTTCAATACAATTTATTCTTCTTCTCTCCTCATTTGTTTTAATGTAAAGATCTGATTCCACACATCCTCTACTACTCCTAATGCACCTTGTAATTCTTCACCAATCAGTCCTTCAGTCACTCGACGCACTCTTATCGACCAAAATACACCAGCATATATATTTCCCTACAACACCCAATAAACTAATTCCCTATAATTCCTACAGTTCCCCTTATCTCCTTTACCCTTATATAAGGGTATACTATTACCGCTCTCCTGCAGTCCCTGGGAACTATACCCTCCATAAAAGCTTTATTACACAATTTCCAAATTTAACCAATCATCATGTCGCCTCCGTTCTTGATCATTTCACCCAGTAATTTCATCTATACCTATAGATTTACCATTCTTTAACCTCCTACTAACTAATTTGACCTCATTCCCAAAATACTATTCTTCTTGCACCGTCAAACCGACCACATATTCAACCGTCACCTCGTCATTCTGCCAATTGTATATCAGATTTCGAAGTGCTCTCCCACTCCCCTCACATCCATTTCATAAGTTACGAAAGCACCATCCCTATTCATTATCTAAGACTGATTCCCTTATTCTCTATACTCTTAATCCTTTCGAGCTGTTCTACTTCCTTGGTAAGCACCCATTCCTCCCATCCCTCTCTTCCACAACTGTTTGTTCATTTTTAACTCATTTTTCTCCTATGCCTCAATGACACCTTTTTACGTATTTTCTTATCTTGTTCCTCCTAATCATACATTCTCAAGAATCCTTTTTTGAATCTTCATCACTCCGGCCTTCTTTAGCTACATTCAATCCTCACCTTCCTTCTTACTTTTAACTGCTTGCCTTCTCTCTCTCTTTCCACCCACGATCCGTCATTGTGTGTGAACTACAAGTCTTTCCCAGGTCGCGTTTTCCTTTTGCCACTGCTCACATCTGCTTCCTCATTTTGCTTCGTTTTTTTCAACTTGTTCAACAATCAACCGATTCTACTTGCGAGCGCTCTTAAATACTTTATCCTTATTAATACCTTGTTCACTTAACCTTTTCCTCTTAATTCTAACCGCAATTTCCCTTCTAATCACCTTTCCTACTCCATTCCCTGCCCCCCACTAACTTAATTTTACATAAAACAATCTAATGGGCCCTAATTTCCATTCTATCCTCTCTTACATTTTACTCCAACACAAATCAATCATACTTTTTCACTTCAAAACCATCTCAACTACCCACACCAACTATAGTATACTTTACGAATACTCATTTGTTTACAACGAAAGTAACTTACTTTACACAGCATAACGTCTCCTCACAGAAACTAAATTCACGCACCTCCTACCATTTCATTTTCCTCTCGACACCCCTATCATATATTATATATATATTATATATATACATATATAATATATTATATTCTATATATATAATATATATATATATTATAATTATATATATACTATATATAATATATATATATTATATATATACTGCGAAGAACCAGTTATAGGATGAAGCCATCTTCACCCCTACTGATGATGAATGCAGCAAGTATGCTCTACTGATGGCTGCTCTTCCACAGTGTTGCCTGCTGAAAGTCAGGGATTCTTTTACTGCAAGTAGCATTTCCCCACCCCTAACACAGTCCTGAAGCTGCTGCTCATCGTACGCTTGGCCCATACACACGAGGCCAATTTTGAGCAGTTACTCCGAGACACTCACTTGGGAGACAGAACTTCGTCAAAGCTCCTGGTCCAGATGCTGGCTCTCCTGGGTAGAGAACCATCTGTAAGGAAAGAGGCAATAATACTTCCTCTTTTCTTGCAGATGTTCCTGTACGCTCAGGATATCTTAGTGCCCTTGGATCCAGCTCTAAGCCTCCAAGTGGTCAGAGAGAAAGTCAACCGGATGATGAGGTCCCATGCTCCTCAAGTTTCCGCGGTTTCTGGCGCAACAGCCATCCCCACTGGTAATCCATCATATCCCGCTGCATATTCTTTTCTCCCTACTGAAGGGACTATGCCACCCGGATTACATGCTTATGCAGAAGCACGCATTTCTGCACTGGAGAGAGGATTAATCGACCTTACGGCGGAACTCGGGGTCACCGGCTTCTGCCGTCCCGTCTCAGGGAGGAGAGACTCATCTCGTGGGAGATCTCCCTCCTATGGTAGGAACAAGTACCCGAGTATTGTTACTACCACCATGCCTTTGGCAATCCAGCCAAATCGTGCTTCCCACCCTGTTCTTTTCAAGGAAACACTCCGGTCAGTGCTTCGCAAAAGCGACAATCCATCCTGAAGGTGTACGATTGCTCCACCAACCATTCCTATCTCGTTGATACAGGTGCTATGGTTTCTCTTCATCCGAGATCCCTGCCACGCCTCTCACTCACCGCAAGCTTCATGCGGCTAATGGCTCATCTATAGCCATTTATGGAACGTTTATATTCTCTGCAAATCTCCCTCAGACTTTCCTTGTGGCTGATGTGTCACAGCCCATTCCCAGTGCCGATTTTCTTTCCCACTTCAGCCTTCTGGTCGACCTTGGGAACAAGCGTTTTTTGAATGTCCTTACAGCTCTTACTTTAGGTTTCCTCACTCCTTCTGCCCTTTGAAACATTTCCACAGTTTCTTCTTCTTCGCCAGATGCTTCTCCGGTGTTCTCTCTCCTACAGGAGGAGTCTTCTAGGCTCTTCCACTTCCTCTTCCAGCATTCAGTTCTCCGTTACGTCGAAACTACTGCACCCCCCCCCCTTTCACCCGTGTTCGATGTCTACCTCCGGAGAAGTTCAAAGCAGCGAAGGCTGAAATTGAGCATATGTTGGAGTTGGGGATAGTGCGCCCCTCCAAAGGCAGCTGTTTCTCCTCTATACATGGTTCCTAAAGGTACCACAGGTGACTGGAGACCCTGTGGTGACTTGACAGCTATCAGGTACCTCATATTCAATCTTTTACATCCCATTTAGATGGAACAACCATCTTTTCTAAGGTTGATCTGGTCAGGGCCTACCACCAGATACCCATCGCACCCGAGGACATTTCAAAGACGGCTGCTATCACTCCCTTTGGTCTCTTAAAGTTCTTTAGGATGCCATTCGGTCTCAGGAATGCGGCCCAGTCATTCCAACGGTTTATCGACACGATACTCCGAGGCCTACCTTGACGATCTCATTGCCAGCAAATCTCCTGAAGAGCACAAAGAGCATCTTCGCGCGGTTTTCACTAGGTTAAGCGAATCTGGTATTCGCGCTAAACCGGCGAAGTGTATACTCGAAATTTCTACTCTTACCTTTCTTGGTCCAGTCTCTGAGAGAGGTGTACGTACTCTGGCAGGACTGTGTGAACGTTATTCGTGGCTTTTCATTTCCCCAGTCCCAGAAACAACTTGTCAGTATCTCGAATGTCAACTTTTACATCGTTCCCGAGTTCGCGGCCGAAGCTACTCGCCCTCAACGCTCTCCTTCGCCCGAGAAGAGAGGCAACTCCCAAGGTGAGTGGCGGAATGAGGCTCGAGCTGCTGCCGCATCTGCAACATTCTATCCATCTCAGGATTCGGCTACCACCAGAATTCAGGTAGACGCGTCCGATTTTGTAGTCGGAGGCGTCCTGCAGCAACACCCGAGTGGAGTGTGGGTACCGCTCGCATTCTTCTCACGTAAATTGCAGCCTGTTGAAACTCGTTACAGTGCTTTCGGCAGGGAACTTTTTGTAATTTACCTCGCATTTCGTCACTCACTTTCTGTACTTTTTAGAAGGCCGCGAATTTCACATTTAAATCTATTTTTTTGACACCTTCTAAGCGAATTTTTTTTAATATGTTTACACATGTTTAATATGTATCTTTCTTATCTTTTGTTTGCATTTTCTTTGTCGAAAAACTAGTCTTTATTAATAATCGAAAATAAAACACACTAACATAGAAAACCAAATTTTTTTTTCTATAAAATTTTATTTTAAAAATAAGATGAAATGGAATGAAGACTTAATTAACATCCATATCCGATCCTGAAAAAAAAAAAATTATTACATTTATGAAAGAAAAACGGTAAATTTTATATTTCTAAGTTTAGGAAATAATTAAACACAAATAAAAGAAATAAACTAGTTTCTTTAAACTTAAAATTAAAAATAGCTAAACTGTAATGTGTATTATTAATAATCGACCATTTCAAATAACATTAAAAAAAAAAAACTTTTATTACCTTCGTCAAACATAAATTCATCCTCATATTCTTTTAAGAATTGTTGAGATCTTCCTTCATCAATAAAGAGTTGGTAAACTTTTTTAATATCAGGAACCAAAATCTATTGAGAAAAGTTATTTTTTAAAAAATATAACACAATGGTGGGTTAGTCATCTTTGCCTATAATTAAAGGGAGAAGTACAGCTCTATACAGTAAAGTTTAAGTTTATCGTTTTTTCTTTCACTTAAGAGCGCTGGCAACTGGGTTGACCTTTGACCTTCAAAATTTTCAATACCGAAAGTGCAAATATTTTGAAGAAAATCCTACACAATCATACTAGACTACAAATAAACTAATAAATTCAACAATCACAAAATTTACCACAACATAACAGATGAAACAAGATAGAATTATATGTACGTTCGAAAGATTACTGGATCAGAGAAAAATAATTCTTTATGATTTTTATTCGAAAAATAAATCCTCAACAAAGATACTAAAACCATACCTATGCGATTTGACAAAAAAAAATTATGCAATCTTTAATATCTCGAGGACAAAAATCATCAAGTTCTGAATCAGATATGAGTGATAATTTAGAGGCTTCTAGCCTTACTGAAAGAACAAAAACCCCTTTTTGATATATATTTTAAAGTATTAGAACAAACATGGGAACATACAACGTCATCGCGCATATGAGCACAGCATTAGACTTTGGATAAGAAAGGTAACAAAAAGGTCTCCAGAAAGTAGAAATTGTATTGAAGTATTTTAAATACACTTGCTACCATACTATGATGTACCTGACGTAAATTAGCAGCATCTCTACAAAATAGGAAAACCATAAAAACTTTTAGCAAAACTGGAGTATTATTGCGATGGAATAAGCTCAATATTCTGAAGAAGTCTTTGCTCATTTTTGTGACTGATATAATACTATGCCATTCTTCTGAGTAAAAGGGGATTACCTTTACAAATAATATTAATAATAATAATAATAATATGATAAATAATAATAATAATAATAATAATAATAATATAGTGGAATTACTGTTTTAATGATAAATGGTAATAATGATGATTAGTTAACGTTAATATATGTAGTATGATAATGATAGTGGTAGTGGTGGTAGTATATAATTAATTGAATATATTAATTATATGTGATGAAAACGATAATGGTAATAGTGATAATAATAATGATAGTTGTGATAATAATAATAGTGATTGTAATAGTGACAGTGTTAATGTTAAAGTCAGTAATACTTATATATATGTATATATGTGTGTATATGTATGTATGTATGTATAAATATATATATATTAGAGAGTATATATATAGAGATATATATATTATATAATATATATTAGTATATCTTATATTATAGTATATATTATATATATATAATAATATATATGTATGTATGTATGTGTAGTTATGTGTATGTGTAAATATGTATGTATATATATATGTATATATATGTGTATATGTTTTTTTAATTTTTTTTTATATATTTCATATTTATTTTATAAAAAGCCCTCGATAGCTCAGTGTTAGAGCACTCGCCAAACCAAGCGAGGGTCCCAGGTTCCGCAAACTGGTCGGGTGGGTAGAATGTGAGCTATATTCTTCCATTAGGCATAGCTCCTTGTTGCTCTGAAGTCTTAAATTAGTTCTCCCTCTTCTTGAGTAGGTCTCTGCCGTGAGTGATGGTGTTGTATCTCTGTAAAAAAAAAAAAACAAAAAAAAAAACAAATAACATTATAAAGGAGAAACATATGTTAGTTATTTCATTTCATCATTAACTATGTTTTGAAACATGTTATGAAACATCTTTATAAAAGGGGCATATCATAACAAAAACCATTTAAAACGAAATTCCCTCATATTGAAAACATCATAAAGAACTGTCTTCTTAATATTTAAAATTTAAATTAATTTTCATAAAATCTAAAATTATTTTTTAAAAAATCTTTTAAATTATTTTTGCAGTACAAACGCTACACGGGTGGTAGGAAATTCACCCAGATTCCCAAGCTTAATTTAAACAGGGTCAGAGTAGCTGAAAGTTGTAAATTAAGATTGGTTATATGCAGTACGAAATAAAAGATAACAAATGGATTCCTAAGCAGAAGAGTGCTGGAAAGGAAGTGGTACCACAATGAACAAGCTAGGAACTGACAATCTCAACAGCTATATTCAAAATTCGTACGAGGGCATTTAACCCTTTAAAATGGCAAGGCACCGTTATGGCAGTGATCAGTGATCGGCTTTCTCAGGGAATTGCTCCTGTAGTACCTATAGAAAGGAGAAAGAAAACCAACACGAAGAGTAAAAAAACAATCTTTTACCAATGGACCAGGCCTTTTTCAGAAGATAAGCAGAACTGGAACCAAGTTAGGTGTGGGAAAAGCACTCCAGTTTTTCTAAACTTACATTTCACAGGGTTGGACTGCAGATAGCAAGAAATAAATAATAGAGCTGGAGAGAAGAGGAGCTTCCAGATGCAAAAGAGGAAGGAAATATAAAATAAGCTGAAGGGTGAGGAGCCTTGTCGGCATTAGAACGGAATTAAAAAAAAGTATGATTAGTATATATAAGGTGGGAGATAAAACAAAATATTGAGTAGCTCCTCTGTTGAAAGGGAGAAAAGAAGAAATTGCTACTTCCCAAACTTCTATGTATTGATAGAAAAATAAGACACGAGTACGGATAGTGGAGAAACCAAAAGGAAAGGAATTTAGAGATCTGCAGTACATTTCAGGCCACATATTGGTAGGAATGAATCTAACAAATGATTTTTAGCTTCAAAAGTCACACCAATAATTAAAAAGGTAACGAGAAAATAGATTCAGAAAATGTGACTTTAGCTTTTTATTAATGATGATGAATGGAAAATTTGAAATAAAAAGCAAAAAAAGTATTTATCCCAATAGTATTAATATTGATTACAAAAATAAATATTAAAAACCTGTTTTTCTTTTCGTTTTTGAGCTGCTAAATTTGCAAGAGTAATTAATTGAATGGCATAACGTAATGATGTTTCGGAACCAATTTTTGTAAGAACAGTTAATGCATCTTCATGAATATCACAATCTTCTTCTTCACACCTAAGGGACAAAAAAAAAAATACAAACGAGATTTTATATACAGAATATCCTAATTAATTTTAATAAAAAAAAACTAAATAGCCTAAGTTAACAATTATGATTGTTAGAGAAATAGTGTATGAATATTTGCAAAATAGTTAATATATAATTACTGCAAAATAACGTAAAAAACAAGTCACACACCTAATTTTCAATATTTCTTTAATTTCTTTTTGATCGTAAGGTGAGGTCATGATAATTGTCATTCTATCGAGGAGATCAATTGGAATACCGTGTGGGGAGAGATTTTTAGTTCCGCGTATTCTTGTTATGCCACGGTTTGTAGCAACGATTACGACGGGTGCCATGTCATCTTCTAATGCACGATTTAAAAAGGAAAAACATTCAATATCTAGCATATGTACCTGTAATAGAAATTATAATTACTAACTTTTTACATTTCAGCGCTCTCTATTTTTCAGTACTGGTATCAATCCAATAATTTTTAAATAAGAATTATCGATACAAAATTTAAAACAAATTGATAAATTCTAAATATCTTAAAATTTAATCTCTTCCAACGATTAAGATAATGTTGTCAACATAGTTTAGTGCTACTAATTTCAAACAGAGGGTAATAAAGATATTTACTTCATCAATGAAGAGAACGCCTGGTACCAAATCTGCTTTCCCTTCCTCCCTCCATTCGGCAACCTTTGCATTAATTTGCTGCCTCACTTCTCCTTTGATTTCTCCTGTGTCGCCTAATAATAATAATAATAATAATAATAATAATAATAATAATAATAATAATCTCCCAGTTAAACTTCTACAACTGATGCAATTTGAAATAAAAAATACTATTTGAACAACTACTACTATTACTCTAGTAATAGCACTTATAAAAGAATATATTTCCTAAACAAAATATGAACAAACAATTCATTAATATCAAAAGAAAATAAATAGTAAATCCTTTTAGTAAATTCAAAAAAGAACAAAACACTCAAAGTTACCTGAGAATAATGCAAGAAACCCTTGTGTTCTATTGTTAATTACGTCTATTTCGTGAAGCGTCACTGTATGAACAACTTCCTTTCGTTTCTGAAATTCTCCTTCTGGACACTGAACAAATCTAATTATATATATATATAGTATATATATATGTATATATAAATTATTATAATATTATATTATAATATATTAATATATATTAATATATAAATATATAGTAAATATATATAGTTATATATATATATATATATATATAGATATATATATGTATATATAATACGGTAAGAAATGAGGATGAAGAGTAGATGAGATGGAGAGAGAAGAGTGATGATTGAGAGAAGAGAGAGATGTATGATGAGATGAGAGATTGTAGAGAGAGAGAGAGAGAGAGAGAGATGAGAGAGAGCGAGAAGAGCGAGAGAGAGAAGAGATGATGTAGAGAGAGAGAGAGAGAGAGGAGAGAGAGCAGCGCCCTATGATGAGAGAGATGATGATGAAGAGAGAGAGAGTTATGGGAGAGAGAGAGTAGAGAGAGGAGAGAGAGAGAGAGAGAGAGAGGGAGAGAAGAGAGAGAGAGAGAGAGAGAATGACGAGGAGAGAGAGAGAGAGAAGAAGAGAGAGGAGAGAGAGAGAAGTATTGAGAGAATGAAGAGAGCAGAGAGAGAGAGAGATGATGTATTTAGAGTATGATTGAGAGAGAAGAGAGAGAGAGGAGAGAGAGAGAGAAGAGAGAGGAGAAGAGAAGAGAAGAGAAAGAGAGAGAAGAGAGAGAGAGAGAGAGAGAGAGAGAGAGAGAGAAAGAATCCCATTTGGCACTAGGGGTCTAGGGTACATCCCCTGACATTCCAGTGCTAAATGGTTCGCTCCTCTTGCTCTCATATCCACATTCTTCTTATACTCCTTTATCACACACAAACCATAAAAACTACTACTATTACAAGGTGTTCCACTCGCTCTCGGCCCCAGATTTGCGGTTATAAAAATGATAGTAATGGGCAGAAGATAATAAATATTGCTACGGACATACCATCGTGCTTGAGACGCGGGGTGAAATCATCAGAGATGGTTCCCCAGACAGACAGTGAGAATCCTTACACAAGAGAGACCGCTTCATGAAGTTAAAATTGACGTCTGGTGTGGTATGTCAAGGCGCCGCATTAATGGCCCCATCATTTACGAAACAACAGTTGATACTGACGTCTACATGGAAATCTTCGATAAGTTCGTTAATAAGTTGGATGACGGCTATTTTCAGCAAAATGGCGCCAACTGCCACACTTCCAACGTCAGCATAGATGAAATTGTGTCCTTCTTTGAGGATAGGGTTATTTCCAAGGGATTTTGGCCACCTGGTCTTACCCTACCGGATTTCTTCCTATGGGGCATGCTGAAAGGGAAAGTGTATGGCAACAGGCCGAGGACTCTCATACAACTGAAAGACAACATTCAGCAGGAAACTGACAAGGTAATTTCAGATATGTTGGCGGCAACCTTCCGTAACATAAACAAGCGTGTGCAGGTATGTCTTGATGCTAATGGCGATCACTTCCAACACACCAGGGTATGTGCTAAGGTTGGGAAAAAAACCGTTTTTTTCAAATCGTGTTTTTTTCATGAAAAAAACATGTTTTTTTCATGTTTTTTTCGTTTATTTCATTAAATGTATTTTTACAAACATAAAGAGGCTAATATGATATTTCACTTGAGTTTTTCATTTTTCAAATATGAGGATACTTGAAATTACAATATCCATTAATGATTATAAATAGCAAAACTACCTTTCTCTTAATTTGTATCAATTGTTTTCTTTACAATTTACAGTAGGCTGTAGCCTGCAGACTGCTTTTTGTAGGCTTCTACTTAACTAATTTTACTATGTATTTTACATTTGTATCATATAATCATATTTATAATTTACTTTTAAAGCCATTATTATTTATATTATATAGAATGAGTCTGAATGACAAAATTCAAAAGTGACTTAAGGGATACAAATGAAATAATAAAAATATCGAAATTAAATATTATACCAAGATTGTAAATGATGGAGGATAGTGAAATGACTAAATTAATATAATATTGGCTTTGAATATTCAACTTTTTGATGTCACTAACATAGTCCTCACTCCCCAGACCCCAGTCACTACTGAGTTCTGACTACTGTGCTGTGACTATGTCAAGTTCATAACACTGGGCTCATCAGCGTGATTAGCCACATTTAATTTGGATATACTGATAAGTCTGTATCTCAGAGTCGTATGAAGTCATTGTGTGAGAATGACAGTGGTAGAAGGAGCAGGGGCAGTAACAGGACTCTTAGCTTAGCTGCCTTAGCATAAGTCATACTCTCTCAAATTTTCAGTAATTCTAGTTCTATGATTATGAGCAATAAATACCTAGTTTTGCAACGTCCTACACAACAAAGTTTAGATTTCATCCAAAGGATACCTTTGCTACCTTTTATTTCCTTAAAAAATTTTAATTATATGAACTTATTGAACAACGTAGTATATAATTAATTTGATAAAGGTAGACAAAGGAAAATAAAGGTAACAGAGTAAACAAACATTAACAAAATAATATAATAATATTTCAATTTTGACGCTAATAGATTTTTGCGATGAGTAAACATAAAGATTTTTTAAAAACACAACAGAAGATGGGTCGATTAATCGTCATCGTCAAAAATCGGCATATATTTTTTTTAAAATTGTCATCGGCGAATTTCGCCGATTATTGAACAAATATTAAGAATTTTAATATATTAAACTCAAATATAATATATAATAATAATAAATAATAATAATTAATAATAATAATAATAATAATAAAATAACTAATAATAATAATTTTATATATACCTATAAATATATATATACAGGGTGTTTATGATAGGGGGACAAATTGGAAGGATATTTCTTTGTACATTACAACGCATTTTGTCTTAAAATAAAGTACCTGTAAAGTTTCCTCTTTAAGTAGGTAAATGCAG
This sequence comes from Trachelipus rathkii, assembly GCA_015478945.1. Taxonomy (NCBI): domain Eukaryota; kingdom Metazoa; phylum Arthropoda; class Malacostraca; order Isopoda; family Trachelipodidae; genus Trachelipus; species Trachelipus rathkii. The sequence goes on from JABUQX010035315.1 coordinate 20,422, forward strand.
AACAGGTAAAAGATGTATGATGTGAAAATATGGGTTATGTTCCGTAGACTGTGGTTATTATTATTATTATTATTATTTTATTATTATTATTATTATTATTATTATTATTATCTTATATTAATTATTATTTTATCATATTATTATGAATTATTATTAATATGTTATTATTTATTATTAATTATTACTTATTATTATTATTATTATTATATTATATTATTAATTATTATATTATAGTTATTATATTTATTTTATTATTAGTTATTATTATATATTCTTATTAATTTTATTATATTATATTATAATTAATTATTATATTATTATTATTATTATATTATTATATATTGTCATTATATTATTATCATTGTAATTATTCTTCACTTATGCTTCTTTGTTGTTATTATTATTCCGTTCCGATTTTTTTTCGTAATTTTTGCTTAACATATCAATAATTATTGTTATTAGGCATTAATATTGTTAGTAAATTAGGAAGTCCTAACAAGATAGATATGCGATTATTATTGTTGTTATTGCTTGTATCGTTTCCTGAGAAATACTTGTTTCGAAATAACTATCAAAAACAATAATTCTAGTATTATTATTCCATCCTATCTCTAATATAAAAAGGTTTGGGTACAATCAAGCAACCTAATAGCAGTGTCCAATCATTAGAAACAGCATACCCCTGTTCTAAAATAGGTTACTAACTTTACGTTTGGCAGAGTTTTCGTAGCCCAACTCGTCCAGCATCTAGCGGAACATAAACACAATATGTCACATCATACCCCTTGACATCTTTTCTAACCATTTACCTACTAAATGAAGAACTTTACAGGTAACTTTATTTAAGACAAAAAGCTTGAAATGGTACAAAGATAATATCCTCCAATTTGTCCTATTGGTAAACACCCTGTATATATATTATATAATAATATATATATATATATATATATATATATAATTATATATATATATATAATATATACGTATATATATATATATATATATATATATATATATATATTATACTATAATATATTATCTATATAATATATAATATATACCCATTTTGTTTGTATGGGGTATGAATATGTATAATGGTTCGCCTTCCTGTTATGCGTTCATATTACACTCATACCACCATTTATCAACATATCATATACACATACTATATCCACACCCCTCTTGGCAGCAACATCTTACAGACATACATCCCTACCCCTAATATTCATAGGTGTAGTGGAGAAAAAATTTGGCCCGACATCCGTATGTCTGCTGCTCGTAGAAGGCTACTAAGGACTGGCTGGTAGTTAGGTTTGGTCTGCCTACTACCACTTATCTTTTGCAGAATGCTAATGGATGCCTCGATGAAGGTCGTGATCGCAGAAAGCGCCCTTTCTATCCTTCGGCGAAAATGTATGAATCAAATCTGTATATGAAATGTCAGAGGAATAAATGTTGAGGAGATGAGAGAGAGGTGATGGATGTATTTAGAAAGGGCAAATTTGATTTGCTCGCTGTGACGGAAACCAAGATGAAAGGAAGGTGAAGACGAGTTGTGTGGGTGAAATGTGTGTGTGCTGTGGAAAGGAATGAGAGGGGATAGGAAAGTTTGCGATTCTGATGAGTGAGTTTTGGTAGAGAGCTATGGATTTTGTGTGTGTGGGAGTACTAGAAGGTCTAAAGGTTAAATTTAAGTTTGAAAATGTCAAAATTTGTGTGGTGTTGCGACAAATGATCCATCTGAAGGTAATGTGAACAGAGTACGATTTTCTGGATAATCTGAATGATGTTTTTTTGGATAGGGGAATAGGAGTAATTCAGTTCATCTTTGCACATAATCTGCCCATCAAGTATTTTTTTTTTTACAGTTGTCACCACCACTCACGCGGCAGAGCCCTATTCAAGGAGGGGTGTATTACTTTTTTCGTTCACCCTCTAGCGCAAATACGCATATGAGCACAGACCAGGCCTTAAAGTGAGGGGATTAAATTCAGTAGAAATACAGGAAGATGGAAGAGAATTCACAAAAAGAGGTGGTGGGAAAGAAGGAGCACCAACAAGCAAACTTAGCCTGGAGTTACCAATGTTCAACACAATACTCGTGCGCAGATACAGTACCTATTGGCACGAGGCCTCGGTAAATGTAGTGTACGCGAGTGGTAAAGTTCCCTCGGAGCAGTTGCAGCTGCGGTACCTATAGGAAAAGATATAAGGCACCAACATCGCCCCGCAAAAGATAGAGGGTCAAGTGACTGGAAGTACAGAACAATTTATAAGCCTTTGCCGCTGACTCGACCCTATCCAAAAGCCGGGTAAACCAGAGTCCCCCCCCCCAGATATGAGGCAACTCCATACAGGGCGGATGAGACCTTTGTATAGGCTAAACTCGCAGTCTAAAACGAACTTCCAGTTCTTTGGGCCGCCCTAGCAAACCGTTGTGATGTGAGGTTTCTCAGAGGACATTTTTTGTTCATGTTAGGGCCAAGGATGTTTAATATTGTCAACAGGAGAGACGCAGAACCGTCGAAAGAGACAGGAAAGTTAGAAGGTATTTTGGAGAGGAGATTTGTAACTTAGTTTTAAAGATTGAATTTCACAAAGATTCATCCTCAGCGAGAATAACATCGGAAAGATTAAGACGAGAGGGCCATTCCAGAAGTAAAAGTGGGAGTAGAATTGATATGAGTTAAGAATGAAGGGTCGAGTCCGGTCGAATACGAGTGGTCAGAGTTAGAGTGCAGGTGAGAAGATCATTAATGAAAAGTGAGGAATAAAGTAGGAGATAAAAGACAAAACCTGAGGAACAACCACTATTGACAGAAAAAAGAAGAAGCCAATCCCCATCAAACAACAGCCGATATTGAGCGATTTGAAAAGGAAAAGGTAGATATAAAGTAAGCAAGAGAACGCGAGGAACCAAAAGGAGGAAGCTTGGAGAGCAATGACGCGTGCCATACTCGGTCAAATGCTTTTGTTATATGTCAAACGCCACCACCAAGTCCCCGTAGTTCTTAAGAGCGAAAAACCTAAAATCGGTTAGATAGGAATGATATCGCCAGTAGACTTCGGGCAACGAGAGCCGTACTGGCGATCGAGGTGAGTTTCCAGATGATCTAAGAAGTGAAGTTGCGAAGGGGTTTCTAAAAGATCTAGATAGAATACAAGTGAGAGCTACAGAGGCGATAGTTAGAAGGAATCAGAGCGGCTTCCTTTTTCGGATAGGTTTTGACATGTGGAGAAGCTTCCAACTGAGGGAGGGAAGTCTAGTATTGAGAACATAGAGAATATAGTTTGAGCGAGAGGCCGAAGAGAATTAGCCTTTTCAGTTGGAGAATTAGCAACACAATGATCGATCGAAAAAGAGGAGGAAAGGCAGATTTACAGAAGTTTGCTAGGATGAAAGATTTGTCAGTAGGAGACGCAAGGAAGTTAGCGCACTTTCCTTCTGATTGAAAGCAGCTTTGGACTCCGGTACAGAAGAGTATCCCTGCACTATTTCTAGCTGAATGAAAAATTAAGTTAGCAGTGATAGGAGAACGAGAATTTTTCCACACCCGACAGGCACTGTCTCTAGCCTGAATGGCGAAAGAATAAGCACGATCGAACGCATGGATAATGAGGAAAGAAGATATTAACTTTTCAGCAATGAAGGAAGAAAAATTTAGCTGAAGAAAGGAATGAACCTGCTCATCCCATCACACGATTACAGCTCCTCCCTTAATCTTTTAAATCTTTATAGCATCCATATTCATTTCTTATTGAGGTAGCACAATTTTTCATCACTGCAAACTTGGAAACCTTACATTTAAGTCCCTGGTTCTAAATATTTATACATGTATGAGGAACAACCACTGACCTTAGAAATTGTTACGGACCACAAACATGTCCCCTCATTAAACATAATAAAATAACATTTCATTTTCATTGATAACTATTAATATAATATTATTAATTATTATTATTATTATATTGAGACTTAAGGAATCAAAAATTTGATCGCTAAAATAATTTCGGAGGTTGAACCCCTGACCTCTGTCTACCAGCCTTTATATATATATATATAATATATATATATATATATATATTATATATATATATATATTATAATATATATATATATATAATATATATATATATATATATATATTATATATAGATATATATATTATATAATATATATATATATTAGGTATATAATATATACAATATATATATAATATATATATATATATATCTATATAAATTGGTAATATATATATTATATATATATATATTATTATATATTATATATATATATAGTATATATAAGTTATATATATATATATATATATATATATATATATATATATATATCTATATATATATATATATATAATATGAAAAAGGTCAATGTATGCGTTCTATAATATAAAGAGAGAGAGAGAGGAAGAAATGCTTTTAAAATAGTTTTTTCAATTAATCGTCATCATCGTCATCGGCAAAATTTGCTCTAATCGTCATCGTCATCGGCAAAAATTTCATAATCGTCCCATCACTACCACAAACTCGTTGTAGGAAATTGGAACCAAAAAATGTCCAAATTAGAGCATATTTGTTAAAACTTATAATATAATTGTTCAAGCATGTAATTTCCACAACTTATTGAAAAAAACGAAAAAAACAGTTTTACTTGTTTTTTTTCATGAAATCGTGTTTTTTCATGAAAAAAAAGTTTTTTTTCGGAAAAAAACGAGCTTGTTTTTTTCCTTTCCCAACCCTAGGTAGGTCTCTACAAAATGTTATTAAATTAAATTCAGACCATTACTTTCATTTCGATAATCGAAAATCCCAGTGTGTAATGGAGAAAGAATTCGTAGGATGAGTCTAAAAAGACAGTGGTAGTTGGGTTGGTTATGGATAGGTTATTAGAAAAGGAATCATATAACAGATGCCTTTGGTTGTGGAAGAAAATGAGAATGGTAAGGCGATTGATGTTTGTGAGGAAAGAGGTGTGTGTGTGTAATACATTTTTTTGAGCAAATAAGTATTCATAAGTATATATACTAGAGTTGGTGTAAGTAGAAATGGTAAAGAAGTGAAAAGTATGATTGATTTTGTGTTGGTGAAGGAGGAGATGCTAAGGTATGTGATGGGTGTTAAATCAGTGATGGTGTTTGGGATAGGAAACATATCATTATGTTGTTTTACTAAAGATTAAGTTAGTGGGGTATGGATGGAGAGGAAAGAGATAAATAAGAAAGAAAGTGTGGAGAATTAAGAGTGAGAAGTTAAGTGAACAAGGTTATAAGGAAAAGTATGTGAGAGCACTTTCAAATAAATAAGTTGAATGTGAACAAAATGAAACTGAACAAATCTGGAGCAAATGATGGAAGCCTCTGTTAGTAGCGCAAGAGAAAAGTATGTGGGTGTAGGAAGTAAGAATGTTAATAGCGAATAGTGAAATGGTTATGCAAGCAGTTAAACGTAAAAAAAAGGCGTGGTGGAATGTGCTAAAAAGCAATGAAGGGGTCTCGAAAGAAAAGTGTATGGAAATATGTAATGAGAAAAAAGAAAGATTAAAAGCTGTATACACGTAGGATGTATAAGAAAGGAAATGAACAATTTGGAAGGAGGATTAGTTGAAGTCTGATCTCTGGAAATTCATCGGTAATCGTGAAAGGTAGGATTTTTATTTGTCAATACGCATTTATTTATCTAAATTGAGTAGACAAATAAAGGCAATAATAAAACATTTTCATTCTACACATGCAATTTTTAGCCATCCTCTTCTCCTCCATATATATATTTCAGTATACCTTTCTGTCGAAACCTCACGTATTACCTCTTCAATCCACCACATTCTTACTTCCTACTTTAGCACGCTCAAATACTTCAACTGTACTACTAACAAATGCTTCTTTCATAAGCGTCCAGATTTGCTCGGTTTCATCTTGTTCACATTCAACTAATTTATTTGCACGTGCACTTGCAAACTTTATCATATAACTTTTAATTTAATTTCTCACTATTAATTCTCCCCCACTTCATTTCTTCTCTCTTCTTCATCCATGCCCCACTAACTTAATTTTACACAAAACAACAATGATCTGATATGCCCATCCTCAACCCCATACTTCAACGTCTCCTCCTTCACCAACACAAAACCAAAATATACCAATTCTTGTATACTTATGGATAGTCTTGTTCATGAAGAATGAATTACTTGCATTACCGTGGCTCAATCGGTAGAGCGACAGAGTCACATGACAAGGGTGCGGGTTCGCTCCCTAGTCCGGATCCTAGGGTAAAATTACCTAGAAAGTTTCCCCTCCCAGAATAGGGCTATGACCGTGAGGTGTGAACTTTCCTCTAAAAAAAAAAAAAAATCTCTCCTCAAAAAAATCAATCACCTTAGTGCCATTATCATTTTTTCCCTCAATATCAAAGGCACCTGTAATATCATCCCTCTTTCGACCACTTTATCCAACCATTCAAGTCTCCCAACACAATTAATCTGAAGCCCCCCCCCTCCTCACCCTGTCCAAGACATCATTCAGATTGTTCCAGAAAATATCTCTCTCCTTCACATCTCCCTCAGATTTTTTTATTACAAATGTCACCACCACCACTAACGGGCAAAGTTATTATTAATATTATTATCACTATCATAACAATCCACATCACTATTACCAACATTAATATTATTATTATTCAATAGACCTAACTAATAATATCTTGATTCTTATCACTATCAATGGTTAGACACTTCTGAACAAAATAGATGCTTCCTTCAATTGCCATGCCCCATATTGGTATTTCTTCAGATAGAATCTCTTCTTCGTCAAAAATATATATGTTGATCGTTGATTCCCTCATCGATGCTCGACCATTGATTTAACTAGGAGACTCAAATTCTTTTCCAAGGTTTCTCTGGTTTTATTTTTCTGTGGTGGGGTCTTCATCATCCTTAATGCAGATTTGATTTTATTTGTTTTCTTTTCGCATGGGAGAGGATTGTAAATATTCATTACTTCTACAGTTTCCACGTAAATTTACTAACAGGTTCATCCATTATTCTCTAGCAACCATATGTTGAGCAGACCACTTGTTGTGCCATGAAAAAGAATTAGAGTCAGAGAGGAGTCCCGACTAAATAGTTTACTCTATGGCCATAAAAAATGCACCATATGCTACAACCACGCATACCTTAACCTTCACAAACTTGAATTTAATCATTATTATTCTAGTACTCACAAACAAAATCCAAAACATCTGTGCTACAGATCAGTCATGAGAATCGCAATTCCTTCTCTCCACCTCCATTCCAGCACATATTACACCCCACACCACTCGTTCTCACAACTCCCTTTCATCTTTGTGTCAGTCAAAGCAAGTAGATCAAATTTGCATTTTCTAAATACATCCATCACTTCACCATTTATTTTTCTAACATTCGACGTTCCCAAACGTTTCATTCTAACATTCCATGTTCGCAAACGTTTCATACAGTTTCGTCGATGCATAAAAGATAATTTATGGCGAACACTCCAAGGTCCGAGGCATACATGAGTATTCTTAGATAATAAATAAGTGGTAGAAGGACCCCAACCCAGGCTTCACTGTCATTTTAGTCCCCTTTTACGACACGCAGAACATATGATGTGGAAATTCTTTCTCTCCACACACAAGGTTATCTCTTTTAGTCGCCCCTTACAACACAAAGGGAATACGTTATGGGTATTCTTTCAACTCTACAAAGAGGGATTCCCTTGCATATATAATATATATATATATATATATACTATATATATATATATATAAATATATATAATAATAATATATATATATATACTATATATATATATAATTTATATATATATATTATATTAGATATATATATATATATATATATATATATATATATATATATTATATATATATATGAGGTTTTAAAAGAAAGATGTTTGGAATTATATAAGGAAGAAAAAAGGAATACTAAAAGATGCATATGTAGGGGGGGGGGAAGAAGAGGTAAATAAACAGTTTGGAAGGAGGATGAATGGGAACTTTGGGAACTTACAAGGGAATAGGAAGCTCTTCTGGAAGGAAGTGCAAAAAGTTAAGAATGAGAATAAGGGGAATCTGCTTAGAACAATGAATATTCGTAACTGATGAAATGGATGCGAGGGGAGTGTGGGGGGGGGGAACACTTCGAAATTCTGCATAACAATGGCAGTAATGAAGAGGTGATGGTGATAGTGAAAATGTGTGTGGGTTTGATGGTGCAAGAAGGAATAGGTATTTTGGGGATGAGGTCATTAGTAAGGAGGAGGTAATGGGTAGAGTGAGAAAGTTGAAAAAATGGTAAATCTGCAGGTATAGATAGAATTAGTGGTGAAATGATCAAGAACGGAGGCGAGATGGTGGTTTATTGGATTTGGAAGTTGTGTAACAAAATGTTTATGGAGGGTATAGTTTCGAGGGATTGGAGGAGAGCAGTAATAGTACACTTATATAAGGGTAAGAGGGAAAAGGATAACTTTAGGAATTATAGGGGAATTAGTTTGCTGAGTGTTGTAGTGAAGACATGCTGGTATTTTGGTGGAAGTGCGTCGAGTGACTGAAAGACTGATTGGTGAAGAACAAGGTGAGGTTAGAAGTGGTAGAGGATGTGTGGATCAAATCTTTACATTGAAATAAATAATTGAAAAAATTAGGAGGAATAATAAATTGTATTTAGGTTTTATGGATTTGCAACATGGGTATGATAGAATTAATAGGGAAGGTCTATGGCAGGTGTGAGAACTAACTAACTAACTAACTAACTAACCAAGTGATGTATGGTGTTGTTGGTAGGCTTCTAAATGGAATCATAAGTATGTATGGCGATAGTGAAGCGTGTGTAAGAATAAAAGGAGTTGAAAGTGATTGGTTTAATATTAATAGCGGAGTGAGGCAGGGATGTCTTATGCCTCCTTGGTTATTCAATTTGTATATAGAAGAGAGTTTGAGAGGAGTGGTAGAGAGATTTGGCAGGGTGTATAAAAGGAGGGGTTTGAAAGTAAACGTAGATAAGAGAAAGGTTATGGTTGTGAGTGAGGACAGTCCTCGGTGTGAAGTTATGTTAGATGGTAAACAGCTGGAACAAGTGTGAGTTTAAATATTTAAGATATATAGCTGGATGATAAGGGAATGGATGATGCAGTGTAGTTGGAAAGTTGTGAATGGCAGGAAGGTGGTTGGTGCAATTAAATCATTCGAGGATGTAAAGGGACTAAGTCTTCAGTGCGCTAGGGTCTTGCATGAGGGTATGTTGTTACCTGTGTTAATGTAAAGTAGAGAACTATGGTCTGGAATAAGAGGTATAGATCTAAAGTACAATGTGTTCAGATGGACAATCTTATAGGTGTGTTAGGTGTGAGAAGAATTGATAAAATGAGGAATGAACGTATTGGAGAGTTGTGTTGTGAATAAAGGGGTAAATGAGAGAATAAATGAAAGTACGTTGAGATGGTTTGGTCATGTGGAAAGGAAGGATGACAGTCAGTTGGTTAAGCGGATGTATAGTGGTGAGTGTGCTGGAAATCGAGCGGCTGGGAGACTGAAGAAAAAGTGGATTGAGTCAGTAAAGGAATGCCTGGAGGAGAGAAATGTGAGTTTAGCAGAGGCGAGAAGAAAGGTGCATAATAGGAGTGAATGGCGGGATTTTGTGAGGGGGTATGGTTGTGGCCCACCTGGGCCAAGGGATGAACCCTACATTGACGAGATGCCATAGTGAAGGTCTGTCGCGGTCCCGTGAAGCTCTAGGGTGGATTTTCTGACTGCGACGAGTTCTCACCAAAAGGTATATAAATGGGGTGGTAAGGCTGCGCTTTCTTTTCGACTTGCGTCATATTCTTCTGCTACTTTTCTGTTTTCAGTGCATGTTACGCACATTACCCCCAGTCTTGGGGAAAGAAGGCGAGTGATGATGATATATAGCTCACCTTGTTTGTGGTCCTGTGGCATCATAATCTCTGGCTCTTGTAAAAGATCGTCCTAATTTAGTTATTTTACCAGTTGCTTTATCAATTGTAATGACATCTCCTGCTTGAACCTATTTATAATAAATTATAGTATTATATTGGTTCTACCATATACAGTAGCTATCTAAAGTCCAAACTACAAATAACAAAACACACCATTATAATAAGCAAAAAATTTATTAGAAGGAGTATATAATTTTTTTTTTCTTTTTAAGATATTTGTAAAAGAAAACTTTTACAAAAAATATTTTTTTTACCTTTTCTTTGGTTAAAGATTCTATAAGTTTATTGCCAAGATCGTAAATGGTTTCCATTTCTGTTGTTTTCAAAGTTAGTTTCCCAATTTTTGTACCCATTCCTGTAGCAGGACGATCTATTTGGATCTCTACAACTTCTCCCTCTATGATTTCGGTTTCTTCCTTAATTCTAACTCCAATTGAACGTCTAAATGCTTGAGTTAGTACCTCGGTTTTTGACATGCCAAGACTGGAAAAACAAAGCATCTATAAAACAATCATGGAAGGGTGAAGCTTACTGAAATAAATATTTTATCAAAAACTTGCATTTATTTAATCTTTTACAATGGTAGAGAGACCCTGAAATAAATAAATACAGTTTTTTTTATTCCACATTTATATAGGTTATGTAAATTTTTACAATAATTAAAATTTTATGTGGAACGCAAATGCACATGGCAAAGTATTAAATCCCATTAATAAGTGAATAATACTGATTAGCTTATTCTGCTGATGTACACACCGATTTTTTTTTTTTTTTTTTTGTACTATAACGTACACAAAATTAAAAAATAAAATCTGAATTAGGGATTTAAACTAGTTAGCTATACCGTACTTATTTACAAAGTTTTAATTTTTTTTTTTACTTGTAATAAAATATATCAAGAGATAATTTTCAAACATCTCAAGCTTTATTTATTCAATTCGGATTTATTCAACCATTAAAAGCTAAAACTCGAAAAATATTGAGCCAAGACAAATACTAATTTTTTGATGAGAAATGCCTGTCACACTAACTTTGGTTAAATGGTTGTTCTTTAAAACTTCTGGGAACTAAACTTTAGAAAAAAATAATTTACTATATATAAAGACAAAAAATGTACATTTCCCAATGTCATTAAATTAATATGCAGAATATAAAAATGTTCTCTTGCTGGGATAAAGTGTTTCACATACCTAAAAACTTCTGATCCAGAAACTGCTGTAAATGGAGTATCTGATCCTAGAGACTGAGCCAAGGCCATGGCAATGGCTGTTTTTCCTGTGCCTGGTTGTCCGGCAATTAAAACTGCTTGTCCAGCAAGTTTTCCTTGTTTAATCATATTATGGACAACTCCTGCAGCTCTTCTAGCCTGCATACAAAAAAGATGAGATTTTTTAATTTTTATAAGTGAAATACTAAAGGCTATGTAGCTCATATAGTTTACGATTATGAAAAGATAAAGGAAAAATTGCAAAAATTCTGTAAATTTAAAGTTTTAAAATTCTGCTCCAATTAGAACAATCAAATCATCACTGTAGATGAAAACTTGTATACAAACATTTAATAGTCTATAAAAATAAAAAATTTGGATTTTATATATTTTTCTTTAAAAATCAGCAAATTGCTGTAATGTTTAAAAGCTTTATTATAATAATAGTAATTCCCCATGGATTGGGATGGACTGCACAACATACACCAGACCAGAAGCAAAATAATCAGGAAGAACATGACCTAATTAGGAGAGTGAATGGTTTAATATTAATGGTGGAGTGTGGCAGGAATGTGGTCTCCATGGCTATTTAATTTGTATATGGATGAGGCGATGAAAGAATTAAAGGTAGGGGGAGAGGGGGTTAGACTGATAGAGAACAGAAAAGAGTGGAGGGTGCCTTGCTATCATATGCAGATTATTGGCTTTATCTGGAGAATGTGAAGAAAGCCTTGGCTTTATGTGCAGAATGTGAAGAAAGCTTGAGATGATTAGTAGAGGGTTGGCAGGGTGTGTCAAAGGAGGGGTTTGAAGAGTAAGGTGATGGTAGTAGATGAGGACAGTCTGCAGTGTGAAATCATGTTGG
>JABUQX010035316.1:12500-15000 GCA_015478945.1 Trachelipus rathkii
TAAAAAACAAGCTATTATATTAGATATATATATATATATATATATGAAGAGAGACCTGTTTGTGCTTATAGAAAAGAATTGGGTCATTTTTTATTTTTTACCTTATTTTTTTAAATTCCAAAAATGACGCCATTCTTCCTATAACACACAGGTTCTCTCTCATAATATATATATATATATAATATATTTATTATAATATATATATATATATATATATATATATATATATATACCCTAATATATATATTATATATAATATATATATATATATATATGTGTTGTGTGTGTGTGTGTGTGTGCGTGCGTGTGTGTGTGTGTGTGTGTGGGTCTCAGCTAAATGTGCAACAACGGATTATTCCGTAATGATGTCTTTATAGAGCCCTTGTAGGAATATCAAGAGGGTCTCTGTATGCGATTGCTCATGAACTTAGAATTTTCATAAAAACGTGTGGTTCCGATAATTAAATTTCCTTTTATGGCAAAAATTATTTAGGGTTCATAGAGACGGTCATCTCGATTCAAATGGTAGTTACCTCTCAATACACGCGGAAAAATACGTGCTGCTGCCGTAATAGTTACCAACAAATGTTAGTTGTAATAGGTATAGAACATCGTGAATGAGGGCCGAAACCCCAATATACAGCGTACGTTTATATTAGGTACTATTAATAGTTAGTTAGTTACGATGAACAGTTATGATTTATAACAGAAATGATTTATAACTCTGTAACACATCCGTTTATTTACAGTCCATACATAAGTATTATTTTGGTATAGTATGAAATCCTTTCCTTTAGTACCTTCTGATTTATGTAGTACATTCTTCATCGTATATGCATGTATACATTATACGCGGTGCGCGAAATGTCTGCTCTTATTCCATACGCAAAGTTCAGCCCGTCTGATCCCCCTTTAAATTGTCATGTTGCCAATGTGATATTTTCTGAGTCGACTATCGGACAAGCGTGAGTGATTCGACTTAAGAGGTAATTAACTGATGCTATCGGTGTTGTGTACCCACCGTAGACACGATTCTTCAGGTAGCCCAACAGGTAATACTCCAGTTGAGTAAGGTCCGGTGATCTAGGAGGCCACGGAATAGGACCCATGTTCCTATCCACCTACCGGGGTGTGTTACGTTTAGATGATGTTGCACAGCCCTTGCTGTATGTGCTGGGCATCCTTCATGCTGTTAGTACAAATTTTGACGTGTCTGTAATGGTACACCACGAGGAAGGTCTGACAAAGTAGTGTCCAGAAATTCTTGATTTCATTCGCTATCTAGGTTTCTATGGTAAATGTCCGGCCCTATCAGTATATTATCTAGCAGTTCACACCACACATTTATGGAGTAAACTACATGGTGTCGCGTGCTGTAGGTGATATGCGGTGTTTTCCTCGGTCCAGTACCGATAATTCCACCCATTAATCGTGCCAATATTGGTAAACCTGGCCTCATCCGTCCACAAAATACGGAACTGCCCGTCAAGTTTATTGTCAAACATGGAACACATTTGGACTACGAACTACAACCAACGTCCGGGATCGCCGGGATGCAGACTGTGCACAATGTGTGCTCTGTAATGAAAAATGTTGTACATATGTAGAATATGCACCGTACCGTTCCTGTCTGCCGTAAGTAGGCTGTTGGGTGTTCCGTGGTATACAATAGAAAGTCAAACTCCATGTCAGGGGTACGGGTGGGAGTTGGAGCCTGGGTGAGAGATTAGTGAAGTTGGTCGAACCTTATTCTTGAAAACCTGTGTACAATCTGGTACATTATAGTGGAATGCGGTCCAAACGATCTGGATATCTCCGTCTATACACATCGTAGCTCTGTGGGCATTCTTGCCTTCAAGAATAAACGCCTCAGCCATATCCGTCAGTTTTCCTGGGTTGTATGCATATTATTAGGCATAGTGTTATCGGATGTTAAAATTAAATAGCAGTGCTAAGACACACGATTATACATTCGTAACTGCTCCGCTGACTGTTGTACGCTTATACTGGAATACCAATCCCCAACAGAGTAGTGTGTCATATTACCTTCGAAATTCATAATTTAGTTGGCTGACAATAGTAGCAAATGTAATATTAAATATTACACATAAATGTGATATGCCTTTCATGGAGGATTTATATGGGTTTCTACCCCAATTCAGCCTTTTCTGAACGTATTACAACTAACTATTGGTAGTAACTATTCCCAGCTGACACATATGCTGCCAAATATCTTCCACGGGGATTGCCAGGAAACAACATTTTGGATCTGGATGACGGTCTCAACGAAAACTACATAATTGCTGCCATAGAATGCAATTTCAGCATCGAAACTACACGTTTTATTGAAAATTCGGAGATTCATGAGAAATTCGCATACTGTGCATACGCGATAACCTATAATGATTAGCAAAAATAACTCTCTCCGATTTAATTAAGACATCTTTTATTCCAACAAAATTTAATAATAATGAATTTGCCATCATTACGAAAATATTCC
>JABUQX010035316.1:17500-52363 GCA_015478945.1 Trachelipus rathkii
TGAAGGATTTAGAAATGAATTGTGGTAAGTTTTGTTGGAAACAAATAATCATTTCAATTAAAAAGTGCAGAGGCAGGGCTATGATGGTGCTGCTGTTATGAGATGGGAAGTACATTGGTACTGCAGACGCAAATCAAAAGCAAAAGTCGCCTAAAGCAGAGTATGTGCATTGTGCAAATCACAACCTTATTAGTCTTGAATGATTCTGTAAAGAAGATTACAGAAATGATTGTTTTTTGGTGATGTGATTAATGAGATATTTTTGTATTTCAGTCAGAGTCTTCCAAGATGACAATCACTGAAAGAAATTCCTTCAGAAACCTGCATGGTCAACAAAACTTCTAAAAGACTGTGCTCAACTAGATGGTCTTCGAGGTTCGATTGCTTGTTGGCAGTTAAAGTTAAATCTCATTTATATTTGATAACTGTTTAATCAAATCATCTCTAACTTCAACAAGGAGCTCTGAAGTAGTTGAGGCGACAGCATTAAGAAGAACAAATGCCTACTTTTCACTTCATCTTCATGTTTAATGCTTGTGTTTCAAAGCAAAATTTTGGAAAGTATTACACACTTCTAAAATCTCCAAAATCAGACATATCCTGATGACCAGCTTCCACTTCTTTGGAAAAGATGTATGCACCAACTAAACCAGTCCTGCGGGAGATGTTTATACAAGCTAGTGGAAGAGGCCAAGGAAATTTGCAAGAAGCCTGGCAAATTGGAGACTCTTGCCTACTAAAACGCAAAAGCAAAGTGACAAGCTTCTTTGATGAGCTTTCAAAAGATGTTGACTTCATTGATCTTTGCTCAATTTCAGGGTGAGGGGTTTTTTACAAAGCCATTGATATAACTAATAGTCCATGAATCGGAGATACAAGTATGAGGAAGTGTAACAGATGTTTTGCTTTTTGAGCCCTACAGCCCTTACAGAACAAACGGATAAAGAGCTCATGGAGTCTGCTGACAAGTTTTACAAAAAAAAAAAAAATGAAGCCGACGTGACACGTTCTTTAGTTACGGAAATTGTCTGCTTCAGGAATGTTGTGGCAAGTGAAATAAAGAAAAGAAAAATGACAAAAACAATATAAGTGGCAGAATATTTGTTGATTGAAAATAATATGTTGTCTTGTAGTATTCCAGACGTGTGTACAGCTTTTATAATGTTTCTGACACTCCCAGTAACTTCATTATCTGCTGAGAGATCTTTTTCAAAATTAAAACTAATAAAAAGTTATTTGTGAAGTACCATGACGACCGTAAGGTTAAGTGAATTGGCTGTTACTTAGCTAGAGTAATGATCGGGCTCGGGAACTGACTTGGAGAAATTAGTGCGAACATTTTGTGATGCAAAAAGACGAAGGGGATTAATGAGCATTTATTTAGAAGACTATTAATGTCAAAGCTAAAAAGTAATGACAAATGTTGTATTGTTTATTAGTAAGTTTTTGCTTTACTTTACCAATAACAGTAATGTAAAAGTGTTTTTAAAAATGGCATATTTTATATAATAATTTATATATATATATATATATATATATAATATATATATATAATATATATATATATATATATATATATATATATATATATATATAATAGGTATAGATATAATATAGTTAGCTATACTAATATATATAAATATATATATATATATATAAATTATATATTATTATAAGATATGTAATGATTATTAGACAGTTGATCGATATAATATATATATATTTAAATTATTATATATATACATATATACTATATATATATATATTACCTATTATATATATATATATATATATATATATATATATATATATATATATATATTATATCTTTTTTATATATTATATATATATATAAACTTTTTTTCATTGTAATACACTCTGGTTCTTTTGTAATGCTAATGTGATTTTTCTTTGATATTAACAAGATAACTTTTTTTCTCATTCAAGTTCCAAAACAAAAACTCTATCCACCCCATCCATGATTAAAATTCTAGAGCAGGGCGCGCGCGCACAAAATCAAGTCGCGGGGGGGCGCAAACTGCCTTAGTTACGCCAATGCGCTCTGACATATCAAAGGCTTTTTGATCGAGTATGGCATGAGTCACTACTCTTTCTCTAAGCTCCCTTCCTTTGAGTTTCCTCCTTCTTTTTGCTTACTCTTGTCAACTTTTTCCTCTGGTCGCTCCTTATCAGCACTCGTTGATGGAGCGACTTCTTTCCTCCTTTCCTGTTAATTGTGAAGTTCCTCAGGTTTTATTTTATCTCCAACTTTATTCTTACTTTTCATAAACGATCTCCTCAGCTGTACTTCTAACTCTGTTCACTCTTATGCCGACGAATCAACTCTCCATTCTTCCACTCATTTCAAATCTGCTCCCTCTTTTGCATCTAAAGTTGCCTCTCGTCTTCAGCTTCCGATTCTAATTCCTTGAATGACCTGGATGGGATTCCCAATGGGGCCGCGCCCGCAACTTATGAAATTCAACTATTTGAAAACTCAACTTCTTTACATCTTCCTCTCAAAAACACATCCTAACTTTCCTATTTTCTCCGACGATTCTAACGTCTCACCTGTTGAAAACATAAACATTCTTGGTCTGAACATAAATAAATAATTGCCTTGGAAACCTCATATCACAACGGTTGCTAAGGTGGCCTCAAAGAAGCTGGGAGTTCTGTTCAGGTTGGGTGAATTTTTTTCAACTGCACAGTTACTCCAGTTATCTAAGGGCCTTATTCGCCCTTGTTTGGAGTACTGTTCTCACATCTGGGGGGGGGCTCTGGCTCCACCCTTCTATTGGATAGAGTTGAGTCTAAAGCTAAGAGACTAATAAACTGTCCCCTACTTTCACACTCTCTTGACCCTCTATCTCTGCGACGTGACGTTGGTGCACTATCTCTTTTCTCTAGGTACTACAACTGTAGATGCTCAGGGGAGCTGGCCGCTCGCATTCCACCTCCATT
Organism: Trachelipus rathkii; assembly: GCA_015478945.1. NCBI lineage: Eukaryota > Metazoa > Arthropoda > Malacostraca > Isopoda > Trachelipodidae > Trachelipus > Trachelipus rathkii. The sequence goes on from JABUQX010035316.1 coordinate 20,465, forward strand.
GCGTCGCCCTCGTAATACAAGGTGTGCCATGCTCTTGCATGAATTTTGCGTGAGCATTGAAAATCTCAGACTTGTTCGTTGTGGTGCCTCCTTCTTTCTACCCACTTCTATTCTGTGGAACTCCTTGCCATCTTCGCACTGGTTTTCCCTTAAACCTTGGTTATAAGAGAGTCGTTATCCTCTTTAAAACCTCTACGTTCCTGCGCTCACCTAAGAGATTTGCGTTAGGCTTGGGCTTGGGTGGGTTTCCCTGTATTTTATTTCCTGCCCCCTCCTTGAAAAGGGCCCGGCCCGTGAGTGGTGGTAATCGGTAAAAAAAAAGTTAGGTCCTATGTTAGTAGAAAATAATTAAGATCCCCATTCTTCAGACTATGATTATGATGCTATACATGCCTTTTGAAATCATCGATTTCACCGAAATATTTTTCATCACAATTCCTGCAATTTATACTATAAACTCCTATATTACATTCTTCATTATTTATTTTAAATTTTGACAAAAATTTTTTTAGAGTGTTTGGAACTGACTGTATTAACGATACTAAATTGATAAAATTTTAATTATTTCAGGTTAGATATAAGAGGTAACAACCAATATTTCATCTTTTTTATATATTTTTTTGAATGGTCTTACTCAACGAGTATAATTTTTTCTTGTTTAATATATATTTTTTTGTTTATATATATATATATATATATATATATATATATATATATATATATATATATATATATATATATATTATATATATATATTTATATATATATATATATATATATATATATATATATATATATATATATATATATATATAAACTCATTATCCAGGTAACAAAAACTACATAATTTCATTGCTCTTAGAAATTGTCCTGTAATGATACCTACTTTTGTGCAATAGGAGTATATGGAGTACCAGTGTATATAAGAGTATAATCCACAATATTCTATTAACAAAGCTTTTCATAAAGCAAGAAAAAAATTATACTCGCTGGATGAGACCATTCAAAACAAAAAAATAAAAAGATGGAATAATGGTTATTCGTTCTTATATCGAACTTGAAATAACATAAAAAGGATGTAACAATGGTTATTCGTTCTTATATCGAACCTGAAATAATTTTATCTTGCAATATAATGTAGAGAAAAGAAAATTCGTCGAGTGGTTTATTATAAAGAATACAAAAAAACTCCAGAAAAATCCAGGAGATATAAAAATTGATAAAGTGTTAAATAATTTATTAATGGAGGAAAAATATTATAAAGGGTTTCTTCGGAAAATACATTAGAAGTTTGGGTCGAGCCAACTAAAGCTGTACCTTTGATAATATTGGAATTTATTAATTTTGTCGTTTCATATCCTTGAAAAAGGAGCCTCAGATTTAGGGTGTCGAAAGCTTGGTTACATTATATTTTTAATCTTAGTCTTTCGATTTTAAGGTCTTTGTTACTTCCCTTTAATGTTTTAAATACATGGGTTTAGTTCCAGAGGTATAGAAGTATGGTTTTTATGGATTTACGTTATATATAATATATATATTTTATTTATTTTATATATATATATATATATATATATATATATATATAATATATATATATATATATATATATATATATATATATATATATATAGATTAGTAAGTATAGTATATAGCTCAGTGGTAGAGCACTCGCCCAAACAAAGCGAAGGTCCCAGGTTCGCAACTGTCGGGTGGGAGAATGTGAGCTTTTCTCTCCTTGGGCTTGGCTCCGTACTCTCGGACGGTTAATTGAGTACAACCCCCTCCTAGATTAGGGAATCGCCGTGAGCGGTAATTGTTTATCTCGTAAAATATATAACATAATATATAATTATATAATATATATTATATATATATCTATATATAGTATATTATATATAATTATATATATATATAATATATATATATTTATATATATATATATATCATATCTAATATATAGAGAGTATATATATATATATATATATAATATATATATATATATATGTGTGTGTGTGTGTGTGCGTGTGCGTGTATATATAAGTAATTTTACTCCCACTGAGTCAGTGAGATTCCATATCAAAAGAGGTTCAAAGGATCCTTTAAATAATTCTTGGAATCATAGAATTTTTGCGTTTTTAATAAATAAAGATGGGTCTATGATTTATCGGGCAAAGAAAATCATTAACACTGCTGCCAATATCAGGCAATACAGTACAATTTTATTAAGAATTTTTTTTAAAGATATTTAGAAGAGGTTATAATATATATATAATATATATATATATATATAGCTATATATAATATATATATATATATATATAATATATATATATATATATATATTATTATATATATATTATAGTATATTATATATATATATATATATATATATATTGTATATATTTGGTTGGTGCTCATGCATATGTTTTTTATTGTTTCAGTGGAAAAAAAATTTCACGTAAATGATTGTTAATTTACGTTAAAATCAAGATAATCATTTTATATTAAAAAAATATTATCGAAAAAAAAAAAGAATAAATTATTAGTAAACTTTTGTTACACAATTTTGGTACACTTTTCTACTTCCTATTATATAGGGAAGTAAGTAAACTTCTAGAAGGAATGAATCAACATTTTTGAGCGAATTATTATGAGACTTTCCTAATTTATGAAGAATTTCGGGAAAAATCATTCATTGGATGAATTATTATTAAACCAGACATTGGCTGGCATCCTTCCAGTAAAGTACGCTGAACTACCGAAGAAAACGGATGGAAATATAAAATAATTTTAAATTTATTACTGTACATAAGGAGGCTTAGGTATATATATATAAGAAGGTTTGTGTGAAATATTATTTTATACTTTTATATAACATATTAAACTTATTAAATAATAACGATTAGGTATATTAGAAATACAAAGATATAATTGAATGATTTCTATTATTATATTGATTAAATAGTATATATTTAAAGTATTATATACTAGTCTATATTCATTTTAGCTTTTATGACTTTTTATTTACTATAAAATATTTATACACTAATTTTTAAAATTCTAATGTATATATTAGAAATAACAAAGATATAATAAAGTTTCTAATAATTAATCCAAAATTATTTCTCTTAAAAATAAACATTTAAGGTATCGAACTAAGAGAAGATCTTCTTTTCAACTCTCATAATTGGCAAATTAATATACTAGTTAGTTAATACATATTACTAACATATTTACACATTTAACACAAATTATAAAATAAATATATCTACAACAGTTACGTATATAGATTAAGTATAGGTTTATGTATCTAACCGATTAACATAACAAACTAATCTATCTTCTTTAAGACCACGATATATATATATAACTTATAATATATATTATAACTACGTAGAAATCAGCTTGCTGCAGAAGGCCAGAACCCAGTATTTATATTTTTTTTTGAACTGCACCTATGCCTTAAACTGAACATTGAATTAGACCTTTGAATAACAAAATCCACAAAAAAATAGGCAAAAATTTTCTATGGTTTAATTTCTTTCACTACATCACTATATAAATACTTCATCTACTATATAATATATAGTATATATAAAATACTAGTATATATACACATAATATAGTATATAGTATATTATTATATTATAGTTATATATATCTATATCAATTATATAAATATATATATATATATATAATAACTATAATATATATAATACTATTATATATATATTATTTAAAAATAATTGGATTTATTTTTTTTAAATATAAATATTTCGATTTCTCAGTATCATAAAAATAAACTGTTATCATTAACAAATTATTATACATTTTTAATTAACTATAAAATCATTTGGAAACATTAAAGGTTTAAAGTAATACATAGATTTCTACATATAGATGAGAGTATAAGAGAGAGAGAGGAGTAAACCTTATAATTTTATTCTATTTTTAAAATAACATAACTATTTTAATTTAGCCTTATCTTATTGTGGAATTTATGCAAGTTATGAGTAGTTAGTAATTATCGCTCCCTGATGGAGTAATGTGGGATATCATATTTACTTACAAATAGAGTGTTCTAATCACATTTTTAAAAACTTATAATATATATTATTTATATAATATATACCCTTCAATTATTATTCAATGTTTCACTTAAATATATATTTAACTGATCAGTTAACATTAACTGTACGTACTATGTCATCCTTATATATATATGTATAAGATGGTGTATAGTGAACATATATCCTTTATATATATTGGCAGGCAGCTACACAGTACAATAGATAGACCGTACTGGAATATGAACATTCGATGTAACGCTTTAAGAATAATGTATTAAATACTCTATATAATATAATATATAAATATTATCTACAGTAATACCTATATATCAACCTACGAATTACAGTTTGTAATATCAAAAATATAATTGTACATTTTTTTGGGAATACGTCTCATATATGTCGAATAATGACTAAATCCTTGGAGGTAGTCCGACAGCACTGTAAGATGTTTCGAATAAAGAGACTAAGTATAACAAAAAATATTTGGCCGTTTAATAATAGTTAAAAACAGCCTGTGATTAATGTACGAATGTAAGACACTCTATACATATAATATATTATATAATAAAGGTATGACAAACTCACTTAGATAGTCCTAATATATTTAAAGGTATAATAATAAGCCTTATTGTTCCCAATATACTCAGCATAATCTCTACGAAACATTTTAGCAGTGGGATATTTTTTGGTTTAATTTTTTTTTTTTTTTTTTTTTTTTGGTTTATAATAGAATACTACAACTATATATAGTACCGGTTACTCTATGTAACATATACTTACATATAATCATCCACACCTTATAACGCAAAGAGTAAATAGGATAAAATAAACATAATGGGTATTTGAATTCTTTGTGGTAACACTGTAGAAATAAATTGATACATTTATTTTAGTTATCGACATATATAGGATCAATACAGATAAAGATATTTTTTAGATCACATATTAAACGAGAAATAATATAAATATATATAAGTGACTCTACTCAATAATTATTTTATTAAAATCATGAGAGCCATATATAATCAAATATTATTAATTTAATTATACTTTACTACAGTATGTTTTGTTCTTCACTACTATTTTAGATACTAAAACAATATAAATTATGATTTGGAACAGCGGCTCGGGATAATTAGAGGAGGGATCGAACATTAACAAATTTAAAAATTATCATATACAAGGCAAATATACTATATAATAATTATCAAACTCACCCAATTTGCGGAAGGCACATACACCTAGTATCTATCATATAAAAGCACATCCGGACGTTTGGACAGCAACTGGGAAGAGAGAAGAACTGCCGGTAAATGCAAAAAATCTTATTTAGAAGAACCACAAAACAAGAGCGTAAATAAGTACCTAGTTGGCCAAGCGAGAGATCCCTATGTCACTATTTTTGAGACTATTATTTATTTAGCCTCGTCATGAACTTCGCGTGTTCGTTATGCCAGTGATGAGATAGGGAATAGTGGTGTTTATCCTACGACGCGTGTCGCGAATTACCACTATTAGATAGGTTTAATAAGCATAACTTCTCTTTAACGAAGAGCAATACAGACATTATTGAAACTGCGATACAATTGGTTCAATGCATGTCTATAGTACAAAATTAATCTCTTGGAGAGATTTGATAAGTTAAATATTTATTAAGGAAATCACAGAATTATATATAATGATGGAAAAACACACAATATCTAATGTAAATATATAAGTGTGAAGTAAAATCCAATCTACCCGAAATCAATTTATAAATTATTTAGATTTTTTACCCTTATATTCTTTCACATGCGCATCTTTCAACGATTTTTTATAGCTACTTTAATATGTCTGAAATTCTTCACTTATAAATATAGCGACCAAAAATGACTTTTAAAATTTAGTGCTTTACTTTTTTATAAATTTAATAAAATATATGAAATATAATAGTATTCTAAATAAATTTCCTAATTTTCTCAATCATTATCTATCATTCAAAGCATCTTAATTAATTTATGTTATAAGTATCAAGTGAGTACACTATATCTAATATGTTCTGTAGTTGCCCAAAAAGAATATATTCGCACTATCCGATATCATAACACACATTTCATTCAGTAAGTACCAAATTGACATTGGATTAAATAAAATTTATAATATTTATCCTGCTATATACAGTGAGTAGGGAATATTATACTAATTATTTCGTATATTATGTAGGCATATAGAAAATGATCATGAGATTATTTATTATATTAGTTAATTTTTAATAAGTATATATATATATAAGTTATTAATATATTATACTATATATATTATATATATATATAAAATAATAATAATATAAGATTTTAATATAATTTTTTTGATTTATATTTATATAGTTGTTGAAATTAATATATTTTACTAAAGTTACATTTCAGAGCTATATCAGTTCGGTGAGAGTTCCTATGAACCTGGGTTCTTTAAGGAGAATTCAACGCAACAAGAGCGAGCACTCCGTATGAGTGAGATAGTTCTAACACAATATAATTAATCACAATAACAATGATAATAGTTTTTTCGCTCAACTCATGATCGTTTCATCTCTAATCCTTCCTATATCGTCTCACTTACTATCTGATACATATACACTTATTCTCTTACATTATTCTGATGAACTTAACCACTCTTGACTTTACATTATTGTATACACACTTCACATCTTCCCTTCTTCTATACTTACACCATAACATCATTATTATACTATACTCTTCATTACATCTTAACTTTACATCTTTAGAATCACACTAATTCCCAATTTACATTTCATTCAATCTCAGATATCCTTTCTTGTTGTATTATGCATATAGCTATTTGTGGACAGAGACACTCTTCTCATAAATTCTCTATATAATAAATTATATAACTCTACCACTTAAACTATTCTCTTAATCTTATACATTTCATAACAAATAGAATAACTGCATCATTGCAAAAATACTATATTACATTACTCACTCTATCATATCACTATAATTAACTTAACTTTAATAATAATTAACTTAATCTAATTTCTTATATTCTTATCATCATACTTTACATATTTATTATAACATATTTTAATTTATTAATTATATATATTTTACACTTATATTTTTATTTTTATTTATTTTCATTAACATACTTTTTATAGTTTTATTATTTATTATTAAATATTTATTTTGCTTCATTTTACAGTCACACTTTCACGACTTATTTTTCATACCTATAACATTGAAAGTAACTAGAACCTAGTTCTGTTTTCAGTATTTGTAACATTTCCTTTTCTTACTGATAAAAATTATTTGGCTTTTAGAAATTTTAAATTATATATTAATTTTATATTTTGGAATTATTTTATGTTTTACTCTACTTATTTACATATAGTGTTATATAATCTTTAGTTTCTGGTTAATGTTTTTAATATTAATTTTGTGACTCTAAAATGACCTATCTATATTTAAAATATTTATGACATCTTTAATAAGTATTTTATTTGAGATTGAATAAACTTGATTTATTGTTTAAGTGTTAATATAAATAATAAGAAATCTATGAAGTACCATTTCTCCCGATAATCATTGCTAATATGAATATATGAGCTCTATTAAATATAGATATCTCAAGGACATAGAACTGGTACAGAACAGTATAACTAAGAAAAACATAAAATATTAATACTGAGAGAGAGAGAGAGTATAGATGAAGAGAGAGAGAGAGAAAGAGAGAGAGGAGAGAGAGTAATATATAGAAATTTATGAACACAGGAAAGAATTAACTGTTAGTAATGCTATGAGAGAAATAGTATAATGAGATGATCAATTAATTAACGTAAATTCTTTATTACATATATAATTATTATAAGTATATTATATCCCATTTATAGTTATATATATATAATAATATATACTAAATATAACTAAATTATTCAAGCAATATATATATTATAAATATAATATATTATATTACCATATAATATATTAAAAAATTATATGAAATTAAATCTATTATATAAAATTATGTTCAAAGTATAGATTATTGGCATCTATAACCTATGATATATAATAATTAATAATTATTAATTACTAATTATATATATATATGATAATAATATATATTTATTAAATATATATATATATAATTATTACATATAAATATATTAAATTATATATATTATTATATTATTATTAATATTAATATATTATATTATATATATATAATTTATATATATATTAATAAGATATATTTATATATAAGTTAATTATGTATATTAGTATCTTAAGCTTAAGTTATAATGATTATAATTATTATAAATTATATAATATAAATATATATAAACATAATATAAATATATATATAATATTATATATATATATATTATATATATATAATTATATATATATATATATATATATATATATTATAATATATATTATTATATATTATTAATATATTACTATATATAATATATATTATAATAATATAATATATATTATAATATATATATCATATATTAATTATATATTATATATATATATGGGTTGGGATTTACAAACTATAACTTAACATTATTATTATATTGTATACCCTATATACTGGTCATACTTGATATACCTCAATTATATATAATAATATATATATATATATAAGCATGCCATAAAAAGTAATTATATCCCATAGGTCATGTTTTGAGTATATCCTAATAATACCACATATACACTAATTTAATGGGAAATAATAGAGTAAAAAATATATGGAATATTAAAATTAAATAAAGTATTATAATATATATATATATATAATTAATATATATAATTAGTTAATATATTAATATATATATTATAGTAATATACTTAATAGGTAAATAATCAAAAATTATTTAAATATAATAAATTTCCCTCTTAACCTTTAACGTACACTATATATCAATAAACACATATTTAAACATACACCTTTTATTACCATTTTACTTTTACAGGAGCAGACACAAAATTGTATTTACCAAGACTAAATATTAGCAGAAAGAGCAGAAATTCAAAATTTAAGGATAAAAATATAAGTAAAATACTACCAAGGACGATAAGACGGTTATGAATATAAATAGACTATAACAAGTATTTTTTCGAATAAATGAATATTTATGTAAATTAAATTCCACAATATATAACTATCACCAATAATTAATATATAATATATAATATATTAATATATATATATATATATTAATATATATATATTATAATATATATATATTAATATAATAATAATAATATATATATATAATATTAAAATATATTAAATATTATATAATATAAACATAAATATAAATTAATTAATATAAATATATATATATAAATATTATAGATATATATATATAATTATATATATTGATATATATATAATATAATTATATATATAATATAATATATATATATAAGTTATCGAATGTATTTACCTAAGTTTAAAGATAAACAAATTAGATTTACATATGTTATATATAATTTAAAATTGTACATAATTAATGTTAATACTAAGGGTTAATAGCCTTAAATAAAAAAAGACGGGTGTTCACAAGTTTGCCACTTGATTTATTTATCTAATAGAGACAGATGTTGCGGGTATATATTAATATATATATAATAATATATATATATATTATATATATATATATATAATATATAATATATAATATAATATATATATATATATTATATATTATTATAATATATTATAATAATATAGTATATATATAATATATATATATATATATATATATATATTATATATATATTAATATTATAATATATAATATATATTATCATTAATTATATAATATATATATTATATATATATATATATATAATATATATATATATATAATATATATATTATAATATATTAAATAGTAATTAATAAATATATATATATATATATTATAGATAGAATAAACCTAATATATATATATTAAGTATTAACTATATTTATACTCTTTCTTAATTTTCAACCATTAAGCCTTATATAATTAAATACTTTCCTTCTCTGGGTTTTTCCGACCAACCTTCTCGCACAGGTATCTGAGAGCCGGGCTGTATATTTTATGTCTATTGTCTCGTAATCAAGTAGGTAATGGCGTACAGTAAGAGGTAATAGAGCACTCTACCAGCCTTAGGCTGTCCGAGGAAAGAAAATCGTTCTCTGAGCATTGTATCCTCTTCAGTGCAGCTAACCTGGAAGGAACAATTGGCCCTCCCGCTTTACGTAACATACTCTTTTTGAGATTGATGTTAAGACAACTCCATCGGCAATCAATAGAGAGATTAATTGCGACTCCTAGGAAAGCCTTCTAGAGAATTTACATTGTTAATGAGTATGATTGGAAGTTGTTAAGATATGACGCTTGGACGAGTGTGATCCTTCAGGGTGAAGATGGCGATTAACGAGGGTGGTGTGGTCCTCTATGGCACGGATTCGTATATTTTGTTTTCTTTCCCGTCAACTAAACCTAAAAACCTTGATTTAATAATTCTGCTTTGTTCTTGGGCCATTTGGCCATCTCTGAGATGGGCTGGGTGGAATCAACCTACGTACTTACAAAAGTTAATCTAAGATTAGCACCGCGTTTAAACTACAAAAACTTGTTATTTATATGCAATTAAGACTCAAATATTTTTCGATTTCTCGACTCCCTAAGTCTTTTAAGAATTTCGCTAGCGAAAGCACTTTTTATAGACATTTTGAAGGTGAAATTTTGATGTATTGGTGCATCTGTTTGAGGTCGTCCACTAACGATGTAGATACGAGAGGGACTTTCCAACGAAGCGTTTGAAAATTTATCTCAAAAATTCTTACATTATATGAGAGAGAGAGAGAGAGAGAGAGAGAGAGAGAGAGAGAGAGAGAGAGAGAGAGAGAGAGAAGAGAGAGAGAGAGAGAGAGAGAAGAGAGAGAGAGAGAGAGAAAGAGAAAGGGAAAGAGCAGAGAAGAGAGAGAGAAGAGAGAGAGAGAGGAGAGAGAGAGAGAAGAGAGAGAGAGAGAGAGAGAGAAAGAGAGAGAGAGAAAGAGAGAGAGAGAGAGAGAGAGAGAGAGAGAGAGAGAGAGAGAGATTCAAGTTGTAAAAAAAAGAAAAAAAATCTCTAAAAATTTCTCCAGTTACTCATATGACATTTCTTATTCCCAGCCATAGAGTCCATAATTAATATATTCAATCAAAGGTCACATGTGCGTGTGTGAGTCCGTGAGTGTACATATGCATTTGTGCAATTGCATGCACTTTTATATTTCATTTACATCGCATTGAAGAAGGATAAACAATTGCGATGTTTAATTAAAGCTGCTTTAAATGCAGAATTCTCCCCCCATTGTCCAAACTTATAAGGACTATCATTGCATTTCATAATGTAAACACATTATTATTGTTCATATGCTTGAAAATAAACGTAAAAACTCTAATATTTAAGATTATCCAATATAATTATAAATGTTGAAATTGGGAAAATTATTACTTTATAAGTTACTTAATTTATTTTAATGGTGAAAATTATATAGAAAAAAGTGTTATTTTTAAAGTTAAATTTTTATTAAATCAGTTCACATAACTAATGAAATTATATTTGTATTTAAAAAACTAATTATATTGAAATTTATCATTAAAAAAACTTCATTTAGATCTATACTATGGGATGATTCTTTATAAATAACAAAAGTAATAATTATAAATTCCCTAAAACCATGTACGGTACCAAGTTATAAGAGCATACAACTTCTTGCTGAATAAGAAATTTTCACGTAAGACAATTGCATGTATTTTTTAACATGTTTTAACGATCTAATATTGGTCTATATTTTTAAACGGTCACTTTTATAATTATTAGCTTGTTACTTCTGTAACTGATAATAATAATGATTTTATAAAATACAAATATATAATAAATTTCCCAAACCCGTAATTTTGCTAAACGTTAAAAGAGTATATAAAATATAACATTTTTTAAGCACAATTTTCCAAAAAAAATAACTACTATTATTTATAAAATACTATTTGCGAACCTAATATAAGGTGCATAAAATAAACGTGAGCTCAACATCAAGTAATTATGATTGTACTCTTATATAATTATATATAAGTGCTTATTATATGATAATAAAAATATCTTAAATTAATTTACGTTACCAAACACCGTAGGTAACAAGTTACAAATGTTTATAATTATTTGTTTTCATTATAATATTATTAAATTTGATTCTTTTATTTTTCTCATATTCTTACTTTTTAAACGACTTAAATTAGGTGTTTAAAATAAAACGGCCTGCATCTTTATATGTTGGTGAGATATGTTGCATTCTAACATGGGAGAGCAGACTTGACCTTTATATAATATAATATCAAAATAAATTATAAAAATAATAAATTCCCAACCACTACGTACCTAATATAGTTATTAAGATATCTACAATATCTTTAATCTGCTTTTTATAAAATTTCTCGTAAATAAGATAATGTCATATATATTTTTTAACTTTTTCAAACTGATCTTAATATATTCGTATAATCTGATGCAGCACGTTCCTCGGCCATCCTGATATTTGCTGTCTTTGCATTGCTATAGCCAGTTTTTCTAAACGCCGAATATCAACATCTTACAGCAATCTGTCTCATGATACTAGTATAGCAATAGATAAATAAGTAAGTAAATAAAAGCTTACATAATGAAATTCTAATAAATAAAAAACTACATTATTTTTATAAATAACATTATTCAATGTTTCGTATAATTAAGGCGTGTCATAAAGAAGCAAAGATATATCATCTGATATACATGATAACGATTTTTAATTTGATAAACTTTTTTACAACTGTAATAAAAAAATACCAAAGATGTTTACCAAAGATCGTCCAAAAAGGCATACAATGTAACAAAAGTTACAACGGTGTTAAAAAACAATGATTTACTTTTAAAATTTTTAGACAAAGTTTTCTCATATTTCTTAGATTATTTAATATTACTTAAATTGTATATCTTATTTGATAAATGAGCCGGGGTGATACTCTCTATACATCTCAGATATGTTTGCTCATCTTATACAAGTGTAAGATATTCTTGAGATAAATAACTAAATATAAGTAAAATTGAAAAATATCCCTCACAAGACCACTGATACGTCCAAGTTTATTAGAGCATTTACAATCATTGCTGTATTTAATCTAAGAAAATTTTTCTTGAAATATTAACATTAAGTTTTTTAATCTTATATATTTTTACAACTTTATTTCTATTATTTTTTAAACGGGCTCACTACATTACCAGATAATATATATGCTGCTCTCTTGTCTTAGGAAATGTGTTAAGTAGAGTAGAAAACGACTAACATTCCAGCATCTTATAGCGCGTCAACTCACGTGCGGCTTTCGACATACACAGGCGGAAAAGACGTTAAAATAAAAGCTTCATCAATAATAGGATATCTGTTCTCAGCGAGAGATACAGAAAGTACAAGTATCAAAGATACTCTACGTCGAATTGTATTAGAGAACTCGATCAATATATAAAAGCTATATCCGAATTGTCTTTATTGTTCGCCATCCATTTAATACGGGCACACACATACAATAATAGTATGGCTCTATCTAGTATTCAGGACTTGTTTCAGAAAAAAAAAAAATTCTATATCATTAATAAATACCATAAATATGTATCTATAAAGTATACAAGGAAAATTACTAAATCATATGGTTTACCTTTATCAAATATTAACCGAATCTTATTTTCTCAATTTATATCTTTCTTAAACGCTATTGTCTTATTACCATCTTCAGCCAATATTGTATACCGAAACGGCCAATTCTCAAAAACACTAGCCCTGTTTGAGATTTGTTACCTAGTGTGATTATGCTTATAATATAGACATATAAAAATTGGATATATATATATATGTAACTGAAATTTCTCATATTACCCTCCTATCAAGTTACTCAAAGTGAATATAAGAGCTCTCATATTCAATTCTGAGCCTATAGACATTACTAAAGACAATTATATCTAATTACGAAATCATGGAATGTGCTATAATTCTCTAAAACTTTATTTTATAGCTCTGAACCGTAAATCATTTGATGTCTGGTATTTAGACAGTCGCTCATTGCTCAGGGCTCTGTTCCTCTCTTGCATAGAAGTCATCCTCTTAAAGTCTTGATCTGAAAATAGCCTATCTATAATAAATAGTAGTGACCAGAACCGCCGTGCGTCAAAAAAGGTGATTATACAAGAATACTTTTAAATGAAAATATTCTTCTTTAATCAGAAGATATTTCTTTTAACATATACAAATATAGACATAACTGCGCTGAATTGTGAAAACATACTACTCCCGGCACTCCCCTCTCTCTCTATACCTGGTCACGAGTAACATTCTTTACCCTCGGCCCAAATCAGGATACTGTTATATGACAGAACTCTTTGCTGGTTTGATTTTTCGTTTCAATATGAAATTATAAATTACATACATATAAATTCCCAAACCTCTCGTGCATAAGTGAGTTATGATTTGACTCATTGCGTGTGTTCCTTATATATTCATAAAGTATCCTGGAAGGGATATTTTTGGGTTCGCTATCATTGAGCATTCTAAAGCCATCGATCGCTCCTCTCACTCGTCTGTATAACTGGCTGTTTCAGATTTGAGCACGTACTATACTCCGTTTATAAAGTGGTAATGTGGATCTTTCATACTATGTAGTTATTGTCTTTAAAGTTACAATTGACAGAAAGAGAGGAATATATACTTTGATGATCCTGATAAACTCAACTCCATTCAGAATCCATTGTCATAATGAGAACTTACTCTTCTATTAACTTAGTCTTTTTAATTTAAATGTAATAATATTCATGATATATATATCCAAATTTGTATATTTATGTGTATTTTTATTTTTAACGAAAACTTTTGTAGTGGTGTTCGCAACAATATTTATATAACGCGGACAGTCTGAGATAGTGCTTCCTGCGTGCATCGCTGCAGTTGCGAGATACAGGTCTTATGATATGGATGTAGCAAAAAGGTGTAGACTGAAGGTCGCTCCGACACGATAATTCTCTCAGATGTCAAGGTGGCGGTCATACGAAAGTAAAGCGCCTTAAATGACGGTAAGCTTCTTTAAGTGCCTCTCTCATTCGCTAAAAAAAAAAAAAACTCCTAATGAATATTATTTAAATAAAAAATTTCGGGTGGTCCACTAAGCTCTGAGAAAACAGATCATGATCTCAAAAATCAGATGTTAGTCTTTCTTATCCATGAGACTTGCTTTATAGAAATAAAAATATCTATATAATATAATCGTCCAATAACCCCGTATATATATAGTATTAATGATAGTAAGATTTACCATAATCTTGTTCCTATTCTAAATATTCTCTAATTTTTTCTCAATACTTAATCCTTTTAAACGAACTTAAATTGTCTTTATAAAATGCGTCTGTATTATAATACTCATACATCCAGATATTTGTTAGTTTCTCTTACTATCTGATGATAAATGCTTATTATAAACAAAGTAAGAATATACATCCAAATAATACCCATACTATCAGTATACAAGCTTATAATATAGTACTATACAATTCTTCTCTTATAATATAAATTATTCTCTGAAAGAAATAGTCATTATTTTTAACTTTTAACGATCTAATATTAGGTCTATGTTTTTTAAATCATTGACTAATACCATATCACATGATATGACTAGTCTTCTGTCTTTGGAAATGTTTTATAAATAATATACAAATATTTATATTAATATAATTATCACCCTCTAATTATCCCTCGATTAAGTGCAAAGGTAATAAGATATATATATAGTTATTAAAAATATAATGCTTCTTATAAATAACAGAAGTTTCCAACAATATAAAAAAAAACTACATAATTTTAATAAACATTTTAGCGACCTATTAGGATGTCATAATATCAATATCTATACATACTTTATACTAAATATTTTTCTGCTCTCATGTTATTTTTGTAATGTAAATATATGATATATTTAATATACTCCTTGTTTGTTTATCTCAAAACACTCATCATAAGAAGACGTAGTTACGAATACTTAAACAATCTGTACTCTATTAATTCAACCTTTTCTTATAAATATGTGAAGATTGGCGTTAAGATGACCGCTGAGGTAATTAAATTAGGTGTTATTAAAACTAAAATCATCATCATACCCGATTATTATGGTTTTCTTTTACATCAATTATAAACAAAATACGTTAAAAATAACAATTTAATAAACCACGTACGTACCCAGTTATAAGAGCTACAATCTTGTAGCTTACTTTTAAATTAAAATTTTGAAGAAATATTGAATTGGTTTTAAAACGTTTTTAACGATTATTCATATTGGTCTATTTTTAACGGCTCCGACTTTCCTGAATATGTCTGTCTCTCTTGCCTTATGGATAATGCTCTTTATAAATAACAATATAAAATATAAATTCAAAAATCCTTATTGGTGCTATAAGGTAAAAGAGTTAAAATTAAGCTTCTTTAATTGAATTTTTCCAAAAAAAAAAATTCTCCATTATGTATCTAACATATTTAGCAAGCTAATTCATGAGTCCATTAAAATAAAACGGCCACATCAAGATATGTTGGCTCTCTCTAATTTTTACTTGTGTTTTTTCATGAAAAATAAAATTTACTATAATAATTAATATTTCCCAATCCACGTAGTATATATATATATATAGGTATTCAAGTTATCAAAGTTTTTCCTCAATCATTTCCTTATATATATTCATAATTATTTTATCCGAATTTTTTATCTCAATTCAATTAAACTTTTAACGCATCGAATAACATCCTTATAAAAAGTAAGCCGCAGGAGTGTTGTTAAATAATTTTGAATCTCTTTACATGGGAGATAGCTTTATTAAAAACATAAAGTAAAATAAATTCCAAACCACGTTACTAGTACCAAGTTATATTAAGAGCTACTCAATCTTGCTAATGTACTAATAAATAAAAATTTTCTCGATAATAATAAGATTGCATATTTTATATATACTTTATTAAGAATATTAATATTGGTCAATGTTTTTTAAACAGCCCATACATCCATATATGCTGTCTCTCTTGCTTAAGAATGTTCACTTTAATAAAAAAACATATAAATATAAATACTTAAATTAAAGAAAAGTAGGGAACATTGGATGTAAATGAGTTAAAATAAAGTCTGCTTTTTAATCAAATTTTTCAAAATAAAATAAATATACCAATTATTTTAAATAGACTTGAGAGCTTATATGGTATCCATTAATAATTAATAAACTCTATTCTTTAGCCAAGATATGTTGGCTTTCTTATTCAGGACTTATCTGTTATGAAGTATAAATTCTAAAATTATAAATTCTACCATAAACCCCGTACGTCAATTAAGTTAGTAAGTAATTTACAATCTAGTTCCTTTTAATCAATTTTCCGTAATTTATTTTCTCTCGCAAAAACTTAACTTTTAAACGACTTAAAGTGTCTTTAAAAATGTGAAGCCGGTACCTTCATCCAGTAATGTTGTATCTCTTACATGGATATGCTTTATATACAAAGTATAAAATTAAGTCTCCAAACACGTATTACGATACTCGTAAGGTTTATATAGATAGCTATCAAATTCATTCGCTATATAATATATAATTTTTATCTACTGAAAGAAATGCATTAATTTTTTAACTTTTTAACGAATCTAATTAATTGTATCTATGTTTTATAAACAGCCACATCACAAGATTGCTGTCTTTCTTGTCTTAGGAAATGTTTTATAAAATACAAATATAAATAAATTCCATAACCCCGTAGGTGTGTCATAATATGAGTAAAAGAAAGTTATAATAACAAGAATAGGAAAAGCTCATATTATCCTACTCAAAAATAAATAAAATTACTATTATATATTTTTAAATACATGTATATATTTAGCGACCTAATATTAAGGTGCATAAAATAATACGGCTCACATCAAGATATGTTGGGTCTCTTATATTCTGACGTAGTTATATAAAATTTAAATTTCTAATAATAATATTAACCAAATACTAGTATGTACAAAATTACAAAAGTTACAATCTTTTTCTTAAAATATTCAAATATATTATTCTCAATATCGGATTTCTCAATTGCAAACTTTTAAACGACTTAAATTATGGTATCATATATATATACATACAGGTACTATATATATACATATTTATATATATATAATATATATAGTATATTATATTATACTTATTATATAATATATTATATATATATATATATATATTATATATATATAATAATATATTTCCTTATCCTTAAATATGTGTGTTTATAAAATGAGCCGGTATCCTACATTCAGTAATATTGTATGGTCTCTTACGTTATACAGTGAAGTAGCTTATATAAACCAATAGTAAAATTAATATTCCCAAACCACGTATATATACGTATGTAAATTCTATATAAACTTCATCCCATCTTGCTCATTGCTTATTTATTGCCTTTGCGCTACGGCTACTTCCTCTCCCATATTCAACTTTTTAACCTCGATATCCTATCTAATATTGGTCTATGTTTATATAAACTCTCGTCACTACACCATAGATATATGCTGTTCATCTACTGATGCTTATATAGGATACATGCTTTATATAAAACAAATATTAAATATAATTTCCTCAAAACACCGTGGTGCAAATAGTTAGTAAAAGAGATAAAATATAAGCTTACGTTTAATATGAATTTTTCAAATAAAAAAATAATTACTCATTATTTTTTTTAAATACATACATACTATATTAATTATGGTATCCCTATATAATAAAATAAAAGGTACCCACTAAATCAAGGTATAATGTGGCTATCTACTTATCTAGCGGACTTGTTTCAGAATAAAAAATTCTAAATTAATAAATTCCAAACCCCGTAGGTATTAAGTTACATGAATTACAATCATGTTCCTTTATTCAAATTTCCGAATGGTTTCTTCAAATTCTTAACTTTTAACGCTATACTTGATATAATAAATTACTGTCTTTGAATAATATAGTCAGTCTTCCAAAAATCATTCTGCCTCACCTAAGTTTACAGAAATACTCATATAATGTATAATATATATAATTCCAATAACCATATATCTTACCATAGTTTTCAATAACGACTTAGAACAAAAATAAAATTTACGATTATAAATAAAATACTATAATATATTTTTAGAACTTTATTTATACGTATTCTATAATATTGGTCAATGTTTTTAACAGCCCACATCCAGATATTTTGTCTTATTTTGTGATATATATTATATATATATATATACTTAAGTAGTTAAGAATCCTTTATAAAAAAACCAAATATAAATAAATATCTCCAAAACCCCGTAAGTATGTTGGTCGTTAAGATAGTTTAATAATAAAGCTTCTTTAATATTACAAATTTTACAAAAAAAAAAAAAAAAATACTACTAATTATTATTAAAACTAATTTTCCGACGCTAATCTTATTATGGTCCTATAAAATAAAATAATACGGGTGACCAAATTAAGATATGTTTAGTGATACTTCTTATTCAAGATCATAGTCTTGTTATATGAATAAAATTCTAAATAAATAATTGGTAAAACTAGATTTAACCTTATTAAATTACTTATTATTCTTGTTTACCTTATTAAATTTATTATATACTATTAATAGCTATATGTTTCTTTCAGTTTTGCTCCTTCTAGACCCTATTACGATATCAATTATATTAGTGTCTTTTTAAAATTATGCTCTTAGGATTCTAACCTAACAATCCACGCGATTTATGTTGTATGAGATCTCTTCTTCTTTTTCTATTTGTTTTTTGTTTTGTAATAATGCTTATAAAAACAAAAGTTTAATAATTTTTTTTAAATTCCCTAAAAGGGGGTTTTGCGGTTTACCAGAGTGGGGTGGACTCAACCGACCGCTACAATCTTGCGGGCAATCTCTATTTAACTCAAAAAATTTCGAAAGAAATTGCATTATTTTTTTTTTGTAACTCAATTTCACTACCGCTCTCTCAATTCGTACTCGTGGTAACTCTCTGATTTTCATAGACGGTTTAGTCCCACATCCTAGACCTCACTCTCGACACTCTCATCCAACCTGTTATCTGGCTTTGACTGCATATCGTCTGCTCTAAGATTCATTTCTTTCTTATAATAAATATAAAGCCTCACTACTCTAATACAATAAATACCATACATCTCTAGAGCGAGTAACTATAACGTACATAAAGAGGTGGTGAATCAAATGATACTCTTATGAATTTTATCATAAACAATAATAATACTATCTCTATGTTATGAATACCATTCTTGACAGAAAACCTTGAGTCCTCCTTCACTATGATTGTATATGAGTCCCATAATGAGACATTAAGTTACTTACGTCGTACCAACTAACTCAACTAAGCTATTATTATTGTCGTCTTTTCTGTCAGTGCCTCGTTCCTTTTACGAACAAGAAATTTTTTATACTTTTTAAAAATTATCCCATATACCTCAGTATATGTCTCAGAGATTACGACTTATAACATTAACAATCATGTATCTCTTTCTCTCTAACTCTTACCGAATGTCGATATTCTCGGACTCTCATTTATAAGCTTTTAAATCGCTCCACCTTCTACAATTTTGTGAGCATTGTTAGAGATGAGCCCTGCGTTCTCATACTATACGGTTGGAAGCGCTTGAATGGCTCACAAATGTAATAGTCGTCGTCTCATTTACCTCGGAGCGCTCCTCTGTAACAGATAAACATATAGTAATACATAACAACATCCTATCCACATACTCCCACAATCCTAGTATGTCATAACCGCAGACTTCTGGTCGCTATATAAGACTATCTACTGAGTGAATTCATGATTTTGTGTGCTCATTGACTACCATTCTCTCATGTGCTCTCGACATTAATTATCATCACTTTTTCTGGTCTCCGCTATACCACATTGCCTAAAACAACATTTTCTAGCACTTTAATCGTGGTTTCTTCCAGTATCGCACGAGTCCAGAATGGACATGCTCTTTCCTTTGCTCTAAGTATACTATCTCATGTATGAGAAAGAATCAAAATTACCTATGATTAATAATTCATTCCGAATCTCGCGCAGTCATGCCCATCGGCTTAGAGAGAGTGTTAGAGAACCTCGTTCGTTAATTTAGTTTTGGCTCAAAAAAAAACTCCATTATTTTTATGACAGTTCATTCCTTCTTCAACTGAATTCTTTTTCTCCTCAAAATCCATGGTTGCTATTGCATATGTTCCAGTGTCTACTATCATTATCTCGAGCGCGCCGTGACATTAATCGGTAGCAATCACATATAAACTACTTAACAACGTGGTCTGCATATACAACCTACTCATTCGGTCTGTTTTCTTAATATTTCTCAGCGACTCGTCCTTATGAAATAAATTCTAAATGTAGGGATAATTTCACCATATCCGCCACAGTGACTAAGCGTGCTTTCGTATATATAACAGTTAAAGATACAGTCTCTGTCCTCTTATCCTCCTAATTTAAATCTTGTGAATATTTTATCTTCAAAAACTTAATTTCCACTTCACTAACTCATCTACATCTCATTGCGTCTCTCTTTACAATGCGCATGCTGCTTCCTCCTCCATGTGCTACTGCTCGTCTCCTCCCTCCTCATGGTCTCTGCTCTTCTTACATTATACATCCTAACGACAATCTTCATATACATCTCTCCTACTCGTTCCACACGTACCAAGTCCTCCCAACTATCTTATGCGTGCAGCTACATATTTTAGTCTCCTTTACTATAAGATTACTCACTTTTACTCGATAGAAGAAATCCATAACATTCTGGTCTGAACATTAGCAGCATATTGCCTAGAACCTCATATCACAATCCAGGTTGTTAAAAGTGGAACCTTCTATATATAGAATCTGTGGTTTTAGTCTCGTATCTCCCTTTGCTGTGATTTCTAGTTAAACTGCCGGCTCCACATCTCATTAAAGGATTCTTATTTCGCCCTGATATAATGACATGTGTAGCTATTTCCTGCGTCTTCTGGAACAATGTTGTTAGTGAAGAAGTACCATCCAGTGATAACTCACCTCTCCTCAATCATCAGTAGTGGCAGTGTGTCTGAATACGAGCTAAACGTTTTACAATAAAAAGTCCTTTTATATCTCTATATCATACGACACAATATATATCTTGACCAGAAACCTTACATTAGTTCTTACACTACTCTTTTAGCGATCCTATTATTAGGTCTATAATAACATACAGACGTCAGGTCTCTGCGACGAGGGTGCAAAGGATATGTATCCGGCCTCGCTTATTATTGAATCATCCCCACTACGAGTTACCATCAACACATCATTTAATGTCCTAATAGTGTACTCAGACCTCTGACGTACACGAAGTTTACTAAAGTTCTCCATCCATTGAAATTTCCATGACTTGTCCTCTATTCTGGTCATCCTCTTTCCAGTTCTCTGCTCATTTTTACTTCAATTCTTTAATACATTTGTTTCCAATCGACTGCCATTATAAATCTATCCTCGTTTTAAACATGTAACCAGATGTTGGTCTGCCGCCTACACTTCCCAGATCATGGATGATGAATTTCTTGTCCAAAGGAGTATTGCTGGTAGTAAGAACCCATATACACATACATACGATTTTAGATATAACTGTTATCCCATACTCTATTATTAAAAGGGTGAGCCTGTGCGTAGCTCAGGTTTGATTGAAGGCTTCTCTACTCAATCATTTGCTACTTTAATAAAAATTTTTAAGTCATCAAGAATTGCATCTTTTTTAACTATCTAAACATGTCTATTTATTGGTCATATGATTTATTTAAACGCCCATATACCAGTATATGCTAGTTCTCTTATGCTTTAGAACATGCTATATAAAAACAAATATTAAATAAATCCCAAAACCCCGTAGGTGCAAAATAAGTGTGCAAAGAGTTATATATAAAAATTATTATTTTTGTTATTTTTCAAAAAAAAATCTCCATTATTGTTTAAAACATTTAGCGATCCTATGTTATGGTATCCATAAATAAAATAATGGCCCACATCAAATTTGTTGGTACTCTCTATCAGAGGGACTTGTTTTCAGAAAAAATTCTATATAAATAATATGGAAGTGATTGAAAGGAATAAATCATTCGTGGGCAATTTTACAATCATGTTCACTATATATATATATACACTATATAGATATATACTTTATTTTCATAATTGTCGAATGTTTTTCTCAATTTCTTAAACTTTAAACTGCCTTTATAATTATGTCTTTGAAATGACGGCATAGGCTCTACATATCATAATTTGTAGCTCTACTTTAAATGGGAGATGCTTTTATAATAACAAATAGTTTACCGCAATATTATCCAAACCTAACGTACGTACCAAGTTAAAGTAGCTACAATCTTTGCTGCATCTTAAGTATAAATTTTTCGAATATTGCATTATTTTTAACTTTTTATAACTCAATCTCAATATATTTAGGTTCCAATTAGTTATATTAAACAGCACAGTCAATTCCAGTAAGTATGCTTGTCTCTCCTAGCTAATGATATATAATACTTTATAAAAACATAATATAATATAAAATTCCAATAACCCCGTATTAAAGTGCAATAATGAAAAAGAGTTAAAATTAATAAGGACATTTAAATATCATAAATATTTTATTTCAATAAAATAACAAAAAAGATAAAACAACTACATTATATTTTTAAAACATATTTTGCGAACCTATTAATTACTGTCATATAAATATTAAAACAACGGCTCCTAAATCAGATATGTAGTATTTCTTATTCTCGACTTTCTTTATGAAATAAATTACTAAAATAAATTCCAAACCCGTAGGTATTAAAGTTAGTGATGTAATATATCAATATCCTTTGATTCCCTTATCAAATTTTCCGATTTATTTTCTCTCAATTCTTAACTGTTTAAACGTACTATTAAATTAGTCTATTTAAAAAATGATACCGGGTACTAATACCTACTATCCAAGATATGTTGGCTCTCTTACATGGAATATGCTTTATAAAAACAATAAGAAGTAATAATTAAATTCCCTAACCAATGATATATACGTACATTATTTAATTAAGATCATATATCAATATACTTGCTGCTATAAAATAAATTCCGAATATAAAGAATTGCTATTATTTTTTAAGACTTTTCTATTTTTTCTTTACTAATATTGGTTCAATTTTTTTTATATACGGCCATCAACCTAAGTAATTATGTGATTGTCTCTATCTGCATGGCTTAGAAATGCTACTATATATTATAAGCTAAATATATTATCTATGAGCTACCGTGTAGCAAGGTTCTTCTACACCTTAATATAAACAGGTAATTAAAAACAATATATAGACTGTCATTTATTGGAATTTTCAAAAATACTTGCATGCGCGAATATATATTTTAAAACATTTTTAGTAGCGGACCTAATTAATGGTCCATTAAAATAATAACGGGCAAACATCTAAGAATTAGTTGGTACTTCTTATTCAGGACTTTTATTTCCAGATAAAAAAAATTCTAATAAATAATATCCAAACCCCGTTAGGTGTTTATCAAGTTACAAGATTCTTACAATCAGTTCCTTATTCAAATATTTTCCGAATATTTATCTCAATTCTTTTTTATTAAACGTCATTAAATTTATGTTCTTTTAAAATGAGCGGTATATCCTACATTCGAATTGTTAGCTCTCTTACTGGATATAGATTGCTTTATAAAACAAAAATGATTAAAATATATAAAATTATTCCCAAACCACGTACGTACAAGGTTATAAGAGCTTTAAGAAACTGCTTAATAAATTTTTTTATTAAAAGTGCATTATTTTTATTATAATATATATATATATAATTTATAGCTGTATGCCTTCTATTATGTCAATTGTATTATTAAATAATCTCTCAGACTCCAGCATATGCCTCGTCTTCTCAATAGATATTTCATTACGTTATAGTTGTAAAAATCAAGTCTATAAACTCTCCCCAACCCCGATATATTGCAAAAGGTAAATTCAAAAAAAAATAAAACAAAATATATAATAATAAAAGAGTGGAAACAACATGGGCTTGTTGAAACAAATTTGCAAAAAAAATAAAATAAAATACCTCAGCAATATTTTTAAAAAACATATTTTCCAAATTAGCGAACTAATTATGGTCCATAAAATAAATACGGCCTATCATCTAATAAGATATTTATAGTCTTCTTATTCAGACTTGCCTTCATGAATTAAAATCTAAATATTTCCCTATAACCCCTTACGGTATTAAGTTAGAAGGTATATAATTACAAATCTTGTACCTATTTAATTTCAAATTTCGAATTTTTATCATCAATTTTAAACTTTTAAACGACTTAAATTTCTTTATTATAATTGCAATAGCCGTGGCCCTACATTCAGATTATTGATTGCTCTTCTTACATGTGGAGATGCTTCTACTTAAACAAAGTAATAAAATTAAATCCCAAACCACGTAACGCATATAAATAATAGTGAGCTACAATCATTTACTTGTCTATTTAATAAAATATTCCTCGAAGAATAAACGACCACCTCTTGGTGAGCTTTGTTTATCAACTCTTCTACACGCCTACTTTAGTATTCGGTGTCTCGCTTTTACACGTCGTCCCTCATCTAACTATTATTGCTGTCTCTCCCTCGGCCTCGGTAAGTTTTATATAAAAGAGACATACAATCCTATTGTAAATATAACATTCTCTCTACATAACTCACGAGTAGAAGAATTGGACAGTTATATATGTATTAAGCATGTAAAACTGTTCTAAGATATCAAAGCTTCTTAATCAGCAAGTTTTGCAAATAAACGAAACCACTTAGCTTGTTCTACTACCTGAACATCAGTGTAAGCATACTCGTCACATTATAGCTCCCACTCCAATATTAGTGACTTCGGTCTCTCATCTTATACACGTGTGTCTCGGACTCTTATCGCTTATATAAGATGACTGCTATTAAATCATACAATATTATATCAACATTTCATACCAAATATCACTTTACCAAAACTACTACACTACGAGTTTAGAGGTGCTACACTAACTCAGTGCATAACCAGACTTGACATACTTAGATATTCCTCACTTTTACTCAACAATTATACTCCGATATCCTGTCTTCTCTACTCAACTCATTTCTTCTAGGACCTGACATACCACGATACCTTCAGTAATGTCATATAAACATGAGCGCACACTTAATCTCCGATTTGATGTTGGCTCTCCTCTCACCACTGGAATATGTAGGAGTAACTGCTATAAACCGAAAATGCTAGCAAGTTAAGATTCCCGAATCACAATAGCCGCCCTCTTTCCGGAGCTGTTCCAGGTACATACCCATCGTCCATTAAGTCTCTTATTCACAGGTCCTAAGTGTTGCCCTTTCCCTAATACATACTAGTTTTCTGACAAGAATTGCTGCCTCTATTTCTCTCTGATATTAGAGCTTATCCTAATTGAGTCTTGGTCTAATATGATATCTTGTAAACGCGCCACATCCACAGTAGTCTGTGCTGTTCTCTGCTGACTACTGTACAGAGGCGTGAGTAAAAATACAAACATATAGATAAAATTAATAATCCGCTCAGACAACCCTGTGTGCAAAGGTATACAGTACGTTCTCAACTCTGAGCCTCTCGAATATGCACAATTGACACAGTGATATTTCAAAAAGTGATACTTGCACGAACCTTACCATATACTCTCGCAGCATATAACTTACTAATATAATCACTTCTACAGCCTTATTAGCTGGATACGGGAATCCTCCTCCCTAAATTTCATGTCTTCATTATTATATATGCCAACGGTCCACCCCAGATTAGCTTCCGCTCTCTCTAAAGGACTGTGCTGGTTTCACAGAAAACATATCTCTCTAATTAATTGACTTCACAAACCTCCGGTACCCATTCACCCACGTCTGACACAGTTTATTGCCTACTCTGTTACTCCGTGTATTCAAATAGATTCGAATTTTTACCAATTCCATTCATATGGGATACTTTATCTCCTGACCTTATGTCTAGTTTTCTCTTTGACCGTATGACATCACAAGGACGAACATTCGATACTGACATGTTGTTCTTTTGAACCTCTGTATTATAGATAGCCCTCTTATTCTTAAAGTTAAATAATAATATATCTTCTCATATATAACCATACGTACATAAACACACTTTTTAATTATCGAGCTTACAAATTCACTTATTGAGTGACTAGTGCATATGATACAAATTACTTCTCTCTAAAGGGAGACTGGTCCTGATTGTATTTTTCTCTTAATGGGTTATAACGACGTACGGGTTACTGTCTGGTCTAACTCTCTTTAAGACACAGCGCCCCGCACATAGTCCTCCGAGTGTATCGAATGCTCCGTCCTGAATGAAGAGTAAAATCTTCTGTGACCTCAATTCAAAATTATCCATATTTTGTCTGAATCCTCCTAACTTTAAGTAGCTCTTTCATTAACTCAATATTTTGCACCTTTTATTAATTTCCAATATTTCTTTTTAAACTATCAAACTCTTTAATATTCGGGTTCCTCTTCCCACTTTCACATAATCAGATCTCTGTGTCCTGACCTGTCCTTCAAACAATCCGCCAAATTTTCCTCCGCATTAGGCAAGGAAATAATTTTGGCATTTCGGTGTTGTTATGTGATTGGGCTTGTTATTTTACATGTTTGACATTGTCTGAAATAATTACTGCTTCAATAGAGAGGTCTCTCAGAGTGCATAGAAATGTATAGCCTGAGTGATTCTCCCTGCCATGAAAGACATTCCATTTTCTTTTATTCCAACTAAAATTCATAAAAAACAACATCGGTTTAGCTATGCTTTTGTTCTAATGTTATTATTCTCATATGGAAGCTGAATTGAGGAATTACTTTATTCTTCCAGCTCCAAAAGTTCATGCTACATAAGTTTGAAGATGTAATAACCGTTCTGGTTCGCATTCTTCCTTCCTGCTCTTTCTGACACTGAAAGAAATATCAACCATCTTTACCTTCTTCTCTTTCCATCATCTTGTTTCATCCGACTTTACTACACATGTCGATCCTTCTGCAAAAGCTGAAGAACTCTTAGTTCAAATCTTTGTTCCTAATTCAAATTAGGCTATTCAGGTGGTTTTGTTTCTTCTCCATCTCCTTTCATCTAACTTATGAATAAATAATATTGCAATTTCTTCTAAAGATGCAACTTCTATTCAATCTGATCTTAATAATAAGAAAGCGAACTCTCCTGACGATATCCCTTTTTGCTGGAACAGTACTGAAGGAGGAGGATCTCTCTCAATCCTCTAATAATCTTCCAATACCCGTATCCCCTAGCAATTTGCAAAGTCAATCCTTAGCAGGAATGTTTTGGAACTTTTTCAGTCTTTTCTCAGATCACCAATAAAGATTTCGCAAGAAACTCTCGACTAATAATCATTTACCTTTCTCCCCCTGGCTCGTTGTCATCATCTACTGGAAGTCCACTCGGTGAATCTTTTGCCATGTTTCGAAAGTGTCAGGAACAAAGGTTTGATTTCTTTATTTCCCTCTTTCGATATCTGTATTATCTGATTTTCTTTCCGATCGCTCTTCTTTACGAGCTGTTTCAGACAGCTTAAATTATCCTTTAAATCTATCAAAATTGATGTTTCTCAAGGTTTAGTACTACTCTTTCAAGTACTACTCTACTAGTACTACTAGTTCTACTCATTTTTACTTTTCATTAATGATCTACATTTCACTTCATCATCTACCCACTTTTATCTTGATGAATCTACCCTTCATTAGTATAACACATAACATGAAAAAGTTGATGTTTGGAGAACGACCATGAAGCAACTAGTGTATAATTATTCATCTATTTCTAATTTGGGCAGGAAAAGAATGGTTGTCTTAGTTCCTCGTAAACTCAGTTCGTTCATCTATAAACTCGACAAAATCATACACACAACTACAACATTTCCCTATTCTTAATATTCTTGGTATTTTTTTCTCGTGATTTTACTTGGAAGAATCATTTTACTTCGCTCACTTCGCTCACTAAACAAGTTTCTAAGAGACCAAGTTTTCTCCATTTGAAGCGCTTTTGCTAAAATATCTTTATACTATTGACATTACAAAGGACACTGTTCCTCTGAACTTTTTAGCCCCGTACATCCTTTTTCGAAGAGAGCTTGTGTTACTAGACTTTCCACACATTTCATCCTTATTCTCCCCAGTTCTATAACCCCAGAATTAGCCACTATGCTCACTCTTATACTTACCCTACAGTTAAAGTCATAAACAATCTTCCAATTTTTATTTTCCTATGATTTGAACACTTGTATTAGGACATGTCGGCTTTTTATCAAAATGGGGAATTCATTTTCCAAATTTTGATGTTTTTTTTTCTTTCTTTTTGCAGGTCCCTGACATTCTATCCGATAGGAAAAAATATTTTCTGCTGCTTTTCTGTTTCCATTGCATCTAGCATCATATATCATAAGTATATATTTATATATAATATAGTATTAAGCTTGTTCACCTGCTTAGGAAATACTTTATAAAAACCAAATAATAAAATATAAATTCAAAAAACCCCGTAGGTGCAAAGGTAAAAGAGTTAAAATAAGCTTCGAGTTAATCAAATTTTTCAAAAAAAAAAAAAACTACATTAATTTTAAAAAACAATTTTAGCGACCTAATTAAGGGTCATAAAATGAAACGGCCCACATCAAGATATGTGGGCTTCTCTTATTTTAGGACGTGTTATTGAAATAAAATTCTAAATAAGTACCAAACCACCGTAGGTACAAAAGTTACAAAAGTTACAATTTTATTTTCTATATTTTTCATTTCGACCAATTTTTTTCTCAATTCTTAACTTTTAAACGACTTAAATTATGTCTTTAAAATGAGCCGGCCTACATCCAGATATGTTGGCTCTCTTACAAGTGAGATTCTTTATAAAACAAAAGTAAAATTAAATTCCCAAACCCACGTAGCCAGTACAAGTTACTAAAGAGCTACAAATCTTGCGCTTTAATAAAATTTTCGAAAGAATTGCCTTTATTTTTTAAGAAACTTTTAACGTTTATATTGATCTATGATTTTAAACGGCCCACATCCAGATATGCTGTCTCTCTTGCTTAGGAAATGCTTTATAAAAAACAGATATAAATAAATTCCTAAACCTCGTTGGTGCAAAGGTAAAAGAGTTAAAATAAAGCTTCTTTAATTAAATTTTTCCAAAAAAAAAATCTCCATTTTTTTTTAAAACATATTAGCGACCTAATTATGTCCATAAAATAAAACGGCCCACATCAAGATATGTTGGCTCTCTTATTCAGGACTTGTTTTCAGAAAAAAAAATTCTAAATAAATTCCCAAACCCCGTAGGTATCAAGTTACAAGAATTACAATCATGTTCCTTTATTCAAATTTTCCGAATTTTTTTCTCAATTCTTAACTTTTAAACGCCTTAAATTATGTCTTTAAAATGAGCCGGCCTACATTCAGATATGTTGGCTCTCTTAGCGACCTAATTTGATCCGTATAAACAACAAGTTAAAATTAAATTTCCCCCTAAACCACGTCACGTACCAAGTTATAAGAGCAACAATCTTGCTGCTTTATAAAAATTTTCAAGGAATTGCTATTATTTTTTAACTTTTTACACGATCTAGATATTGGGTCAATGTTTTAAACAGGCCCACATCCCAGATATGCCTGTCTCTCTTGCACTTAGAATACTTTATAAAAACAATATAAATAAATTTCCCCACACCCGTATATGCAGAGAGGGTAAACAAAGTACTTAAGAGTATTGGGTCCGGTAATCACCTATTTTTCTAAAAAAAAACTCCATTATTTTAAAAACAGATTTTCCGAAGCCAACCAAGCACTCCCTATCATTTCGTTCCATAAAAAACCGGCCCACACACAAGATATTGTTTAGCTTCTATTCAGCTGACACTTGCTTTATGATAAAATTCTAAATAATTCCAAACCCCGTAGGTATTAAGAAGAAGATTTACAATCTTGTTCCTTTATTCTAATCCGCAATTTTTTCTCAATTCTTAACTTTTAAACGACTTTAATATATGTTCTTAAAATGAGCCGGCCGACATCCAGATATGTTGGCTCTCTTACATGCGAGATGCTTTTATAAAACAAAGTAAAATTAAATTCCCAAACCACGTTCGACTACCAAGTTATAAGAGCTACAATCTTTCTGCTTTCAATAATAGTTTCTTGAAGAAGTCCTTTTTTTTAGACTTTTTATTGATATCTAATATTGTCTATGTTTTTAAACAGGCCCACATCCAGATATGCTGCTTTCTTGCTTAGAAAATGTCTTTATAAAATACAAAATATAAATTAAATCCCAACCCGTAGTGCAAAGGTAAAAGAGTTAACATAAAGCTTCTTTAATCAAATTTTTCCAAAAAAAAAAAACTACATATTTTAAAACATTTTATGACCTAATTAAGGTGCATAAAAAGAAACGTCCAACTTCAAGATATGTTGGCTTTTTTATTTGTAACGTTTTATATTTAAGAATCTATTCATAAATAAAGTTCCAAAATAAACTCCCACAAAATAAATATTTTAACAAAATGATTACCTATAAATCTTTTTTAATATAAAATTATATTACCAAATATTAAGCATATTATTTTCTCTATAAATTCTTTTACTTTTAAAATCACGATACTATACAAAAGAGATAAAAGAGTATT
>JABUQX010035317.1:0-2500 GCA_015478945.1 Trachelipus rathkii
ATATATATATATATATATAGCCTACTCACTTATGAGGTGGAATGGGTGGAAGAGGTTGTTGTTGTTTAGCTGGCACGGGAGAGGGCGTGATGCTGACCGCTGCCAGACTGGCACTACTCGAGTTTCCCAGTGGCACCTGCGGATATCTGACCTAAAAACATTCGCGTGACTTGGGACGGGTGGCAAAAGTGACCTCTGCCAATTTGTGGGGGTGGGGGCAATAGATTTTGGGGCATTTGCCTCTCTTGAGTCCCCAAGCGTGGGAACGCTTTCCAATACTACGCGAAAGAACCTTCTGCAGTTACATATCAACAAATTTGTCGCGAAAGCCTCTGAATCTGTTGATAGCCTTCGAAAAACTTTCAATTGAAAACACAATTTGTCGACATATTCAGATATATATATATATATATATATATATATATATATATATATATATAATTATATATATTTATATATATAGAAGTATATATATATATATATATATATATATATATATATATATATATATATTTATTTATTTATTTATATATATATAGCAGTATATATAGCAGCAAGTATATATATATATATATATATATTGTTATATATATATATATAGCAGTATATATATATATATATATATATATATATATATAAAAGATTGTAAATGATATTTTTAAAATAAAGTTTGTGAGATAAAGAGACCAAAAATATGAAATAATATAAACGACATATTTTCAACTTAGACATTTTTTTTTAATTTTCAAAGGTCATAAATAACAATTGCTTAGTCTTAGCAGCAAAACGTATTCATGACTCTTTTGCTTGGTGAAACCTATTGATGAAAACAAATTAATATCAGTTAAAAACAAAAGAAGAAATTTGCTAAATGTTATAGACACAAATTTTTTTTTATTTTACATTGACCCTTTTTCAAATCAAACAAATAATGGGAAACAGAAAATTCTAAGATGTCTTTCCATAAAGCAGTAAATAAATTATAATAACGAGTTAATTTGTTTTTTCAATACCGTACTAGTTTAAAAAAAAAAATACAAACATCAGTAGGAAAAGAAATAGCTACCACCAACATAGATAGATAGATAGATAGATAGCTGGGAATCATAAGACGTAGTGGCATAATAATCCTAATTTGTAATTCTAAAAAGTGAAAGCTAATTTAATTTAGTATTTAAGTATTCAACATCGATTTATGTTTCAGGTTAGCGATGGTTTAAAAAAAAAAAAAAAAACGCGATATATTTAGGAAACAATCATGAGGTTACAATTTCATAGCATTTTAAAGACATTATTCTTACTGCAAAATATGAGTTATTTCACCAAATATTATCGCCCCAAAGATTTATTTGTAAAAGGAAAGCGCTACAAGCGTTTCTGATATGAAATGAACAATCAAAAGTTTATATCTCAAATCACTCAATTTAATCAAATGAGAATTTCATTGTTTAAAACTTTTTTTTTTTTTTTTTTTTTTTAACAAATGTTTGGTAAGGAATAAAATTCCGTGTGTAAATATTACCAATAGTCCAAATGCTTGTAGCTGTCTGCAGCTGTAATAAATTTTCAAGAATTTATAAAGTTCTTTTTAAAACTAACCAAAAATGGAAATTTTTCATTTTTTTAATTTTTTAAAAAAAGAGGATTCACACAAAGACAAAATCACGAGGTGCTGAGGAGAGTTAAAACAATTTTGAGAATTAAGTACCAAGTACTTAGAATTTGGATGATTTTCTGAGTAAATAAGAGTATCAGATTCCATCATGTTTAAGCATTAATAAAATTCCTTTAAAGAACACTGCTGTAAAACTGTAAAATGATCGGCTTGGAATATTTTTTTTTTGTCGCTAATATTAGAAAAGTTTACGTTGATAAATTGGTTACTGCACATCATTATTAAGTTAAATATATAATACTGAATACAGTACAGGACTATCAAAATATTTAGAAAAGAGAAAAAAGTCATTAGCGTATTATAAGCTACGTTCTATTCTGATATAATATATATATATATATAAATATATATATATATAGTATATATAGTATATATATATATATGTATAGACATATTTATATATAAGCCTCTGGTATATATATATATATATATATATATATAAAAGTAGGCGTGAGTTTACTTCTCAGAAAGCCCCAAAAAGTATAAGTCAAACCTGAGTCATGCCGGTGTTCATTGGAGACCTCGCTGTTAAATTGCAAGGTATTTTTTCAAATTAAAGAGAACTCTGTGGGAGAAGGTAAAAATATATTAAACTTAAAAAAAGACAAACTTTCCGAAAATTAGTGCTTCACCAAAAGTTAAATTTATATAAATAGAGTATATATAAATAGAGTATATATATATATATATATATATATATATATATATATATATATATATATATATATATATATATATATATATATATATATATATATATATATATATATAATAATAATAATAATAATAATAATAATAATAATAATAATAATAAAAATAATAATA
>JABUQX010035317.1:7500-19481 GCA_015478945.1 Trachelipus rathkii
TCCTCTGCAAACACTCTCCATAAACAAATTCAATAGCTACTGGGCGACATTACACACCCCTGCCTCAAACCTCTCTCCACCCCAAACATCCACTCTCCCCTCCTAACACTCTCACTCACATTCTACTATTCCTATAAAAAGCCCCAATTCCTTTCCCCCTAAATTACCCCCCACCCCATTATCCTCCAACACCTCCACAATTCACCCCTATTCACTTATCATATGCTTTCTAAATCTAAAAACACCCACACTTTCCTTTTCTCTCTATACTTTCTCTCCACCAGCATCTTTAGTGTAAACACTTGGTCCACACACCCTCTTCCCTCCCTAAATCCACCTTGTTCTTCCCCCACCCCTCCGTTACACCTCTTACTCTCTCAATCAGTATTCCCCGTAACTTTCCTACCATTACTTAAAAGACATATACCTCTTTAATTCCACATTCCATCCTATCCCTTTCCCCTTATACAGAGGAACCAAACAACCATCCTCCTAATCCTGGTACCCCACCACTCCTCCAACATATGTTAAAATAACCCATACAGCCATTCCTCCACCCCTCTACCTCCTTCTGCAACATTTCCATTCTCACACCATCCAGACCTGCGGACTTCCTTTTTTTCCTCCTTTATTCAAGGCCCAAATAATTTCTCCATTTGTATTTCATCCTCCCCTCCCCTCCCCACTTCATTACCGATCCTCACCCTTGCATATCTCTTCCTCCCTACCCCACCCACTTCATCTGGGTCAGTCCACTAAAAATACTCCCCCCACTCTTCCCCCTCAACATCCACCCTCTGCATCCAACCGACTCTTAACAGGTAAATCCAACCCTTCTCTCCTTTTATTAACTTCTTTCCAGAACATCTTACTCCCTGATTCAAAATTTTCTGTCACTTTTCTACACCATCCCTCTTTTGCTCTTCTCGCCCTCCCCTCCACCACCCTCTTGCTTCAGGTCTAACCCCTCTTTATTCCTCCCAGCTTTCCTCTTTCCTACTTCCCAACCATTTCAAATAAGCAGCCTTCTTTTTCCTTTTCACCACCTCCTTCACCTCCTCTCACTCCACCATTCACTCCCTTTCCTTCTTCTTGCACCCACCCTTTTTACTCCACATACCCTTCTAGCCTCTTCACATACTGCCTCTCTAAATCTCTTCCACTCCCCTCCACCTCCCCCATTCCTGTCCCTCTCACGTCTCTCCACCTATCCTCCATACCTCTCCTAAACTCCCTCTTACACACTATCTCCTCCAATTTTTCCACTTTTATCACTTCTCCTCCTCTTTTCTCCCCTTTCCTTAACCATCACCTCTCTCCTCCCACCCTTATTCTGGGCAATCACCAAATAGTGATCCGACATCCCCCCTCCCTGCCCCCTCTAAATACGCGCTTCATATCTAATAATCTACTCCTATCCTTCCATTTCTTACACACACATGTAAGAAAACGCCTTCCCCCCCAAGCATTGCCTTCCATGTATACTTATGATTCTCACTTTTTTTAAACCAAGTCTCCCCACTATCATTCTTCTTCCAACACACAACTCTAACAGACTTTCTCCATTACCGGTCCCCACCCCAAATGGGTCCTACATTCTTCCTTCCCACCTCCTCCCTTCCCACTCCTGCATTCAAATCTCCTTAATAGACAAATTTTATCATTTACCCCTAAAACACTTTCCCAACACTCATTCAGCTCCCCCCCAGAATCTTTCTTTCTCCTCCTCCCTTGCTCCATTCACTGGCATATGCATTATACACCCACATTTCCCCCGAATTTCCTACTCCACACATATCCTAGAACTGCTTCTGGTTACAATAACTTCACCTTATCCCACACATCTCTTTCCTCATAACTATTCCTACCCCTTCCCTCGCCCTCACTCTCTCATTCACCCCCGCTATCATACCCTTGTACTTTCCAAACTCCATCTCCCTCTTTCCCTTCAACTTAGTTTCTGTTATTCCTAGCACGTCCAACCTTTTTTCCTCAAACATCAACCCCACTTCCTCCCTCTTCAAATCCTCGTTTACCCCTCTCACATTCATACACCCCACCCTAATTACCACTCTCCTCCCCATCTTTCCCTACTTCTATATATAACTCCAATAGCTCCAATAGGCTGTACGCTTTATGGGACCCCCCACCCTTGGTGTTTCCCAGCACCTAGGGCTACCACCCCGCTCACCAACCCACAATGCCAATAACAAACTACGTTAAAATAATATAAAAACAATAAAAGGTTAAAAACCCACACTATCAGTTATCTATTCCCCCACTCTCCCCTCCTCCCCCCTCCTCCCTTCCCTCCTCTCCCTTATTTCCCTTATCCTTCTCTAAAATTTCACCCGTTAAAATTTTTATCTATCCAACAATCTTCCTCTAATTATTCTAAAATCTACAGACTACAAAAATAGTTATAATTTCCAGTTTCACGCAATATCAATAATAATTAAAAGGTTAAAATGGTAATATACAATATTAGATATAAAAAATATAAATGGCTAACAACCTACAATCTGTCAATCAATTAGATTGTATCTATTCCTACACTTTTCCGTTCCTTCCCTTTTCTTTAAAAATTGTATCCGTTAAAACCCTATTTATCCATTAACAAAAAAAGAAAAAACTTTATTCAATTATTCTAAAATCCACAGACTACAAAAACAAAAAAACAAAAAAACAAACAAAGAATATCTACAATTTCACGCTTTTCGCAATGACAACAATTTTTAAAAGTTAACTCGCTTCCTCTTTAGTCATATCAACAAATATGGAATTTCGAGATTCACGAGTACACTCCCAAACAGTAAATCACAAAAACTTTCACTTTGGTTCATCAACCAAATACCTAAATTATAGTAACCGAATTATAGTATCACTCTAACTTGGTCATCAATTCCCTTTCTTATTATTATTACAGAATAAATTTAACTGTTCATCCGAAATTGACTCTTCTCAGTCATATACTATCTAAGGTAACCTACTTCTTCTTTTACGGGAAATCAATTCACAATTTTAGAATTAACAGGCTAACAGGCCCACAATCACTTCCGAGCACTCCTCGAGATTATTCCTTCTTCTTAACTATCTTTAGAAGGATACTTTTTGCAGTATTTAGTCTCTATCAAACTTCTTTTTAAATTTTAAAAAGGCAATAAAAGTTTACCTTACAACTTTCACTTTCCTGGACTAAATCGTCTATCTCAATTCTTTCATTTTTTCCTTAAAATAAATGAAGAGTTCCTTTCAAGATTTCGTTGTGCTCCCCCTGTTCTTCAATCTTTTCTTGAAAATATGAATCTAATTAGGGCGTCATAGTTAGCTTTGCTTTTACTGCAAGTCTATTAATCCAACTATGTCAATCTCGCCACAAAGTATCATTTGACTTATTTATTTAAATTCATTTCATCTTCACTACACAGATTTAACTTTCCAAATCACTCATGATTAGTTTATTATAGTTTACTAATAAACTTTACGCAGCCGCGATAAATAGACAAGCGAGCAAATGGGGAGCTCAGTTTAGCACGTCCTTCTCCTACAAAACTTCAGACGTATATATATATATATTATATATATATATATATATAATGATATACTATATATATATAATATATAATAATATATATAAAATATATATATATATATATATTATATATGAATATAATATATATATTATTATTTATATATATATAAATATATATATTATATTATTATATATATTATTATTATATTATATATATATATATATATATATATATATATATAATAATTATATAATATATATACTATTTTATATATTTATAGGTAAGTTACTTACGCCAACCGGAACGGGGAGTGCATCCATAAAAAATTTCACAGGTAGCCTTATGATACATAAATCAGATGTTTGGGGTGAATGAAAAATTTTTTCTCAGGAGATGGATTTGACCTCGACCTACCTGCAACCTGACTGACCTGACCTTATATAACTAACCTATGTCTACCTAACGCTAACCTTAACTAACTACCTCTCAACTTTTCACCCTAGACATTGGAAAAAAAGAATTTATTTCAGCCCCTAAAACATCTATTTATGTAACATAGAGCGACTTAAATTTTTTTTTGATCTGACCTCCCGTTCCGTGTGGCGTTAATAACTTTGTCTATATAGTATATATATATATAATACTATATATATATATATATATTTATATATATATATATAATATACTATATATATATACTATATATTATACTATATATATAGTATATATATTATATTACAAGTTCCTTTAACTCATCTAGGAACGTTATTTTAAAAATTATAAGTGACTCGCTTTCTTAAAGATAGGCCTAAATTTATTTACCAAGATTAAAATTAAAACTAAGTTGTATAAATTTAACTCTAAATTTTATGGGTCAGCAGAATAACGTAAGGATTTCGAGACGATGGGAACCCTATATATATATATATATAATATATAATATACTATATATATATATGATATAGAATAATATAATATATTCATATATATATATATATATATATATACTATAATATTATATTATATATAAATATATACTATAACATCAGTAATCAATGGAGAGGTTGAGGCAGCCATAAACAGTAGAAGGTGATAAGAGTACCTGGTATCGACGGATTTACATGTTGAAATATTTAAGGGAGGCGATGGAGGTGGTTACACGTGGAGTGTGGAGACTGTTATAACGGTATATTGAGAGAGGAAAAGGATATACCGAAGGGATGGGAAGACAAAATATGTTCCATTATATAAAGAAGGGAGACAGAATGTGGTGGTTCAACTAAGAAGGGATTGAAAGGATTTTGGAGAGAAGACTTAGAACGAGTGGAGGAGAATAAAAATTTTTGAAATGAGATCCTAATATGGTTTTAGACGCTTAGAAGAGAGACACTGATTTGGTATATTTTAGGCTTGAGATGGTTGATTGGTAAGAGTTGGGAGCAGGATAGAGATTATTTATGCGCTTTTATAGTCTTAGATACGCATTCGATAGTGGGCCGCGGGGAAGCTGTGGGAAAGCTTTCAATCCGTATCTATGAGGTGAAACTAGTAATAGAGAGTATACGTGGTCTTTATGTCACTAGTAAGAGTACAGTTAGAACAGCGTTTGGCTTAGGAAAATGGTTCCATGAAGCGGGAGTGGAAACAGGGTGGATGTTTCTCTCTGCTTTATAACCATATATATAATTGTATATTATATATAATTATATATATATATTATATATATATATATTATATTATTTATAATATATATATATATATATATTAATTAATAATATTTTAAAATATAAAATTAATTATATATTATATATATAAAATATAATATATTATAATATATAGTATATATATATATATATATATATATATTATATTATATAATATATATATATATAATATATATATAATATATATTATATATATATAATAATATATATTATTATGTATATATATATATAAGGGAAGGGGTGTTCCGAGAGTTGGTTTGGAGGAAGACCTTGGAATTGCTATGGCATTTTGAGAATGATATTGGCAGTGGTGACAAGTGAAAAGTGACTCTGCAAGAATAGTTGTAGTGGGCGGAGACATATTGCACAGCGAAGGATTAATAAATAAGGAAAAGACGGAGGCGATAAAGATCTCTGAGTGAGTGGTGCTTAACATCGTGATGAGGGGGAAGGCTGAAAAGGAAGTTGGAAGATTTTAAGTACTGTTTGGTTACTGTAAACGGGCCAGAGAAAAATCACAGCCGGGATTGATGCGAGAGAATAAACAGGTTTTCCAGGGGTGTGGGACAGCTGTATGAATTGCTGAAAAACAGGCATGTATCCAGAAGGATGTTAAGCGTTTTGATATAGTACGACAATACTAACTACCTACTCTCGTACATGGGTCGAGAAGCTTGGATCCTTAACCATGAAGTAAAGCAAGGTGGTGGCCGCAAGATGAGAGTAATGAAGACTGATGAATAAAACTGACGAGAAGTGAGCGAAGAAGAATTCGGAAATTAGGCGTGACGCTATGAATAGACTCGTTGATTGCTTGAATAGAGAGAAACAGCTGGAGGTGGTTTGGCCATGTCGAAACAATGAACGAGGAGAGCAGTATCTCTCCAGGCATTGTCTAGATATTGATCGGCCTTCTTCGTCTCCTTTCAGACGCTATAGAATAAGAAACTCGCTTGTAATAGAAACGTACAGTAATAGAAGGTAGAGGTGGCGTTGCTTGGCGTGTTTTCGAAGATGCAGGACGAAGGAAGGCCTACGCGAGGAATATCTAATTGAGTGCGCTTTGCAGAGGACAGGGCTGTGCCCTAATCTCAGCGCTTGGGAACGAAGGTAATCATACTATATAATAGTATAATATATAGTATATCTATATATATTAATATATATATATATATATATATATATATATTATATATAGTTATTATATATATCATATATATATATATATATATTATATATATATATACTATAATATACTATAATATATATATATATATAAATGGTGGGCCTAAAATTTTTAAAACAAAAGAGTCCCAGGTGTTATTACTTGGCTTTTGATGTAAAAAATACATTTAATGACAAAAAAAGTGGTAGTCAATTTATAGTCGTTCCGACTTGA
The DNA here is from genome assembly GCA_015478945.1 of Trachelipus rathkii. NCBI lineage: Eukaryota > Metazoa > Arthropoda > Malacostraca > Isopoda > Trachelipodidae > Trachelipus > Trachelipus rathkii. Next base: position 14,157 of record JABUQX010035317.1, read on the forward strand.
CTTAAGTTGCAAAAGTTAAAAAATTCTATGTATATGTATCGGATTAATGGTACAGGGAAATTTCCATAATTGTTTTACTGTTCTGCTGTAAAAACATTAATCTTTTAATATCAACATAATGCAGAATTTAATTTTATAACAAATGTTATTGAATAAGCCATTTTTCTTGTAAATCTAATAGTTTTCCTTGTATTTCCAAAAAAAACAACTTATTTTTAAGTGAAAATATAAAAAAAATTGTATACATGTCAAAAATGTGAACAACTTTAATACAGTTTGCTTATTATTCAGGAGCTTTTGTTTATTTATTAGTTTGAAATTTAATTATAAATTTTGTGTAAACAAGAATTCTGTAAGTAAATTTTTAATTAATGAATGCTATAAACCTTCCGAAGAATTTTCACCAGGAAGACTGCCAACCTTAAAGCAGGTATTGGAAAGATGCCTTTTTTTCAAAGAGTATAGAACAGAAAATGTTTAAAGAGAAGTTAGTGAAGAGCTTTATAATTTATGGATAAGTATATAATGTTTACCCCATATCTGCAAATGCTATTCAAATGAGATTAAATAATCACTTTTTTTTCAGGTGATCAATAAGTGATAGGAGCTGGTGCAGGATAGTTGAGAAAAGCATCTGGAAAAATGAGAAGAGATAAAATGAAAAATGTTATTGATAAGTAAGTACCTAGATTTTGGAACTCGTCCTATACAATAACATTATATGCAATATAAAACATTTTAAAACTAGATAATACCTGATACTTACATTTTCACTTAATCATGATTTTTGTTGAAAACTACCCTGATTTACCTACAACAAACAAAACTTTTCAGAAATAAGTTAGAAGAGAAAGAAATAAATTTAAGAAAAGAAAGGCAGAAAGAAGAGAGAAAAAGGTGTTTGACTCACATAACTCTGGCAATTGATATCTTCGATGGAAGAAGAGAATGCATCCTTCAAAATCTCTAAGTGAATGGCAAAATACTAACGTCAACAATACTGGAAGAGCCATTAGTATCACTGAGAGCCAGGTAAATAAATTTAAATATTTTAACCTGTAAATTGTTAATGCATAAAGTTGTCGTATTTATTTAAATAGTTTCTATCAAATAAATTCACAACTTGGCAAACTTAATTTGTTAATAACAAAGTTTTTCATTGTCTCAGACGATTTTGATCTCTGACCATTTTCCTCAGAGAGCGGAAAAGGAATGATATCGCCATGGAATTAAAGAGAGTTTGTGGTAGGAAATTAGAAAATGATATTATGGTGAGGCAGATGGAACAAATGTGAAAATTGGTCATAGAAATGGTTCAATAAGATTTTAGAGATGTTTATTGGAAAACCATTACAACATCATATCTGTCTTCTGCATCTAAATGAGCTACCATATGAGGCCTGTTTTCGCAGAAACTGGATGTAAGTTTGCAGGGTCAATTAGCTCAAAACTCAATGGAAACGTGTCTGAAATGGGATAAGTGTTAAAATTTAAACCAATACATGTATGGATTTATTTTACTACATAATAAAACTTTAGACGTCTGCTCAACTGACCAGCTATATGCTAACACATTTGCCTGCAGCATAATAACTGGTGATACGTGGAGTGACGATTTGGCATTGCCTATGAAGTTAGGCCAATAAATCATTCTCGTTGCGCTTACATGACCTGCAGACTTGCCGTTACTATGCAACTTTGCTTTAGTGAACCAGTAGGAACTTTGAAAATGATGTGCAGAATTTATGTAAAGCTTATTTCATTTGATTCAAAGAGCCAATGTTTTCAGATAAAAATGTAAGGGAGATTTGCTACAAAATATTAAACAACATAGTTATTTCGCTCATGGTGAAAATATTTTAGTAGCTAACGTTAGCTGATGAAAGAAGAGGAAGTTAAGGGTAAGAGCTGTTATTAAATTGCCTAAATATTAAAGCCTTAATGAAATATCTTACTTGTTGAAGATGAATTTTGAAGGTGGGGTGTTTGAAATTGGAATGAAATGAACTGAAGAAGATGTATGAGATTAAATTTCTCCCATTGAATAAAGGTGTCAGGACATTTTTAAAGCAAAATCATGGAAATTGATTTTGTTAGTCCAGAAAGTTTCGCCAATTTTACAATGGGAAACAATTCCACCCATTTTAAATGCAGTGTCAGAAGCGGAAATAAAAAATTTTAATTTATAACCCTTTAAAATTAAGGACCATGATTGCATCCGCTCAGTCAAGAAATGTGGAAAGCGCTATAAAGCTAGTTACTGGAGTGCTTTCTTTGCATGCGTCAGCCGGTCATGATCGTAAGGGATGGATTAATTTAAAACATAAAATGTTTTAACGAAAATTGATGAAAACTTTTGTCTCAAAAAGTATTTTAAATGTTTAGATTAAAGTTTTTATCTAATTGATATGTTTAAATTTAGGCTATTTTGTACTGAAAAACTAATATAGTACTTAATGAAATAGGTGAAACAATATTTGGAATTCTTATGAGTTTGTCCTGCGTAATAAAGTAGACAAAATGTTGGAAAAAATAAATTTATTTTGTATACAAACTCTTTAAACTATTGCTCAACGAAATGATTTTATTCAGGTAATGTGTTTAAAATTTTAATTTTCGGATCATTCTGGTACTAAATCATGCGGTGTAGGAGGAATAATTAAAAAAGTTACAAACATTTTTGTATCATTAATTACATTTCAGATTTTCTTAACTTTTGACTTAAGGGTCAAGTGGACGAACTATATATGGTTACCTACTGATGTTCATCATGAGAAGTTGTGTTTTGTTACATAAAGCAAGTAATGGTAGCTATACTGATTTTTTATTTGAAATTTTTTTTTATGTTTAAGCCACTTAGAATATATATATATATATATATATATATATATATATATTAGTATATATTATATATAATATTTTATAGTTATTGTTATACTATATATATTATATATATATATATATATATTATATATAATATATAGGTATATATATAATTATTATATATATATATATATATATAATATACTATATATATATATATATATATATAATATACTATATATATATATATATATATATTCATATATATATATCATCACCCACCCTTCTCTGCCCCAATACTGGAGTAAGGTGCGCAGTGGTGCACCGGAAATGAAAAGTAGCAGAAGAACAAGGACGAAAGTTGAAAAGAAAGCCAGCCTTACCGCCCTCTTTATAACTTTTAAATGAGGACTCGTTCAGTCAGAAAAAATCAACCCTAGAAGCTTCACGGGACGACCACGGACCTCACTATGAATCTCGTCAATGTAGGTTCTTTCATTGGCCTAGGTGGGCCCCAACCATGACCCCTCGCAAAGCACTCCACCATTCACTCCTATTATCACTGTTCTTCTCTCATTCTGCAAAACTCGACATTCTCATCCCTCCAGGCATTCCTTACTGACTCAATCACTTTTTCTTCGGTCTCCCAGTCGGTCAATTCTGGCACAGTGGTATGTGGTTGACGTAGTACGGTGTATAGATGTTTGTCTCACCACTATACCATCCACTTAACTCACCGGACTATTTATCATCTTTCACATGACCAAACCATCTCAATGTTACTTCATTTAAATTCTCATCATTTACTTTTTTCTTCACATCACACAACTCTCTAATGCAGTTTAATTCCTTATTTTATCAATTCTTCTCAACCTAACACGGTCCGATAGATTGTCCTTCTGAACACATTTAATCTACTATGCATTAACACAGGTAGAATTATAACACTCACCCAGCGCACTCAGAATAGTCCCTTTACATCCGCACCATGATTTAATCGCTCCATCCACCTCTACCTTTACAACTATCACTCACTCAGCATCATCCGTTTTTTCATCCACATATACCTAAAGTATTTAACATCAGACACTTGTTTCATTGCACACATCGCAGCGTAATTCATCACTGAGGACTGTCCTACTCACAACCAATAACCTTACTCTTATCTACTTTACTTAAAATGCTCTTACACAGCTCTACAAACCTTCACCAAGTCCTCTCGGAACTCTTTGTGCCAGATTCCGCCACACCAAACCAAATAAATACTCAATATAGATAGGTAGGCGTTTATCCTCCACTTTACTATTAATTCCATCATGTCCAACACTTCCCTTGCAGCTCCCACCTCTAATTCTTTCAAGACCCATTCCATATACAAATTAAATAAGCAAGGAGACATGACACATCCCTGCCTCACCCGCGCTATTGAATATTAAAATAATCACTTTCACTCCATTTATTCTTACAACGCTTACGTATCGTCATACATACTTTTGATTCCATTCGAAGCCTAACACGAACATCATATCATATACTGCCATAAATACTTCCCTAATTAAATCCTATCATCGCCTGTTGCATCCATAACTCCTCATTCCTCTATCTATTCTTCCTTATCTCTCATTTAATTTCCAACATTTGCTTAATGTAGCTGTTGATGATGACACCGTCTGCACTTTTAAGCCGTAAAGTTTTTGTTTCTGCCGAATCAGTCTGTCGTCACTCGACGCCTCTTTCCTCTAAATACCACATAAAGATCTTGCCTACAAAACTCAATAACCTAATTCCCATATAATTCCTACAGTTACCTTATCCCCCTTTTCCTTATATAAGGGTCCTATTACTGCTCTCCTCCATCTTTCGGACTATATCCTCGATATACATTTTTCCAACAATTTCAAAATCCTCTCAATCCCAGTCTCACTCCGTTGCTTGATGCATTTCAGCCAAGTGATTTCAATTATAACCTGCAGATTACTATTCTTCAAGACTTTCTCACTCTGCCCATACTTCTCTTACTGTACTTATATATTATATATATATATTTAATATATATATATATATTATATATATATATATATACTATATATATATATATATACCTATATATATTATAATATATAATATCTATAAATATATATATATATATATATTATACTATTATATATATATCTATATATATATAATATATATCTATAATAATATATATATATATATATATTATTATATTTAGCTTAAGACGCTAGAAGGAAATATAAATATTGAAGCCTTATTTAATTTTATTATGGAAGAAGATTGTATTTCTATCTCAATGTTTGGGATTTTGTCTTCGTTTTGATTTATCAGAAATTTACTGCATGAACTAGTTTTTAAGACTTCAATATATATATATATATATATATATATATATATATATATTATATATATATATATATTATTTAAAAAAATTATTATATAACTATAGTATATATATAATATAATATATATATATATACATATTAT